>VJOZ01015704.1:558-24815 GCA_009801055.1 Stichopus horrens | reverse complement strand
CAAACGCCCTATTTCCCTTAAACGGTTCTCATTCAGGCACCTACATAATGAATATGTAACAGCACTGGTAAAGTCAGTGCTCCCTGTTCGGTGTGGTATTTACTGAGACAAAGCTCTCCATCCATAACCAACCTATTACCTGATGACCTCATTATGACATCAGTGATCATCTGTTTTGACCAAATGGCTGTTCATTACTAGTGCACTACTTCCTTGTTGGCTTCTTCAAAAAAGTGCAAGGCTGAAAACTGTCAACCACTACCTTATCACAATTTACACTTTTGGTTGTTATGTTAGAAGAAATGTAATCATGTGTCAGAATTTATCACCTGAAACTTATTTATTTTCTCAAATTGTCTGAATTTTGTGATTAAAAGACACACTGAAGTTTTGGGCATCGAAGTTTAAATTTTCTTACTTGTTGCCTATGCACGCAATTACTTTACTTTAAACTCATTCCCATTGAACTTTACCAATACCAAGGTATTCCTTACACAATTACAAAGATTAAACAGTGAGATAGATCCTTACCCTTTCTGAAACATTCCATAACCTCACAGTAGTGTCATCACTAGCTGATGCAAAAATTTCCTGGGATGGGTGAGTTGCCAAACCCCACATTTCTCCTTCCCCATGACCTTGAACAACCATAGAAATCGCAGGTGTGGCTTTCTCTTCTATTTCAAAAATTTCGCTGTCTTTTGTGCCCACTAGAATCTTTCCCTGTTAGATGAAGAATAATACATCGTTAGGACACTTACACACATACTCAGTTTTGAATGTAAAAAGTTGACATTTACAATTAAAGTACATTGCAGTGGTTTCCCCTGGGTTTGAAAATGAGATGGAGAGGTGGTATCAATCACACCAGTAACTGAATTGAAGCTAAAGAAGGCTAAAAATGTTATTCATGGCTCTTCCCTTTAAAGGAATTATCCACCAATGAGAAAACAACATAATGCATGAGATTATTATTGTTTTGTCAGTTAAGGCAATTTGGTCAATAAGTTTCCTTATCTGACAAATACCACACAGAAAGTTGGCATTCAGTACAAGACTGAACATGTGTGATGTAGGACTCACAAATTCTCTTTTCCTTGTGTTCATGGCAAAGGGTTTTACAATGTCAAAACTCTCCAAGTTCAGTGATTATGAAAAGGTCATGAATATCTACGTCCAGTAAGACACTTTTCGTTTGTGAAACCAGTGGAACTGTTACTGAGAGGGAGACACAATTGAACATTAATTACTGCTAACACTTTCAGACCCAACAAATAGAGTAAAGGCAAGCTGTGCAATTGGTTCACATGTATTACTTTCCTATATTCGAAGTTTCCAGTTCAATATCATTCCACACAGAGCAATATTAATTTAAATCAACTATTCCTTGAGCAATTAGTTACTTAGAATAATGCTTTGAATCATGTGCAGGCTTATTGTGCTCTGAAACTTTTGAGCTCTCATTTGCCAGAATCCACACTGCAAATTGTATCAACAGTGATGATCAAATCCTATCTGTCAGTGCTACTTCCCAACTGACTGATACTACCACCATGCTCATACTTCAAATGCTTTACTAAAAAAAATTCATTTTCCAAATCTTGTGAGAGATTTTCTGACATTAAGAAATGTAAATTGTATTGAACTTTCGTGATACTTGCATCAACTGATAACTTTTGTTATACCTCATCACAATGTGGCTATGTATGGCAGATTCACATTTGGTAATCTTACTGATAATCATTAAAGTGGTGAGAAACACATTTAATTGACAGCTTATTCTAAGTTGTACTAAAGGAATGGCAATAGCATGCCATGAGATCACATGGCTATGGTCTCAGGTCCTTTTGAGTGACACTGTGGGGTGAAAAATTGGTGCAGTCTCTAAATCTCAACATATCAAAAGCAGACTTCCCTTTGGCAAAAGATTTGAGGATAATATTCAGACTACCAAACCTGAATTTGTTAATCATTCCTCCTGAATTGATGTATTGATGACTGATGAATGCAGACTGATCTCCCCTCACATTCTGCTATAAATAAATTGAGGATTCCACTCACCTTGACTCTACAAACAGATTTGACGACATCAACCCTGTTGTTTGTTTCCAGCTTAAAGGGTTTGTTCTTCCTCATATCCTGGTCCCAGAGCTTGACTGGAGCACCTTCACCACCCCTTTAAAGTAAAACAAAAAGTATCCATCATTGAATCTGGATTGCATAGCTTTAGAATAATATGCAAACATGATTTTGACCTCTTTTATGGTGAGTTATTTTATACTTGAATATGAAGAGAAATGAAGGAAAACACAAAAACATCATTTAACACCCTTCTTCATTATGTCTTATGGCCTTGCAACCACTTCATTTTTATGCCCAGTCAACAAAAGAGAAATCTGGCATACACAGATGTTGACAGATACTGTCTGAGATACATGTTGAAAATCTTCTGATAAGTGCACCTTTGGTAGTTTTTTGCATAGGCAGTTTTGTGGCATGTTGATTGACTTAATGTGTGATACAACTTAGGCCTATTCCTTTCAAGGAATGGCCATTTTCAAGTTGCTGATGATGACTTATGCCAAGCAAAGGCACTATGAGAAAACGAGCATGCATTCACAATAAATACACTAAACAAGAGGGCATTCAAATGGGGTGCACATCTGACAAGAAGTTCATTGCAATAACTTTTAAGAAATGTAATAGGGGAATACACCACAAAATTTGAACATGTCACCCTGCCGTTTGCCTCAGTTACCATAGTTACCCTCTATTTCAATAGAATTTATCATACTTATCCTATCTGTGAAGGTGCCAAGTCAATTCAATGTTTTTCCCACCAAATCCGAATTTTGATTTTCAATTATTTGATCTCAAACTTTTTACTTCTTGGAGTCAGGGAGACACAATCCTTTGCTCTAGGTGCATCTCTCAAGCAAGTTGGAAAGCAATCGATTCAGTCTTTCTTATGGAGTTTTGACACAACTTTCTCTCATCAGGGTAGCATCTGACCTCTGATCATATGACTTTTGACCTCATTAAAACATACATTATAATATACTCATCCTGTGTGTAAAGGGTTCTATGTCCATACATAATGTTGCCCTGAATAAATTCGACCTGTCCCTCCATTCCTCCTTAAGTTAGGAAAGTCTAGTCACCATGGGTGACCCCTTGAATATCATAACTTCATAACCATGGATGGCTATCTTGGCAACCATTACTATAGCAACTGATATACCTGCATATGGGTAAAGTAGCATAGTAACTACAAAAAGTCATTGTCTTTGAGGGTTATAAGACAGTAAGCATAATTAAAGCCAAGTGAGAAGATACAACAAAGGGACTCACGATCTTTCTTTTCCTCCAGACACAATGAAACCGTCTTTGAGGGTGGTGTACAAGGTGAAGACTGCATCCTCATGTGCTCTTGAAATGATGCGGACCAAGAAATGATCCTTCCATACGAACACATCTCCACTCATTGAACCTGTGAATGTTACATTGTTCTAGACAAAACAGAGAGACAGATGAGATACATCAGTCTTACAGTTATTTTAATAATGGTGGGATGTGATACATTCATTAATACAATTTGGGGCAACAGTCAAAACAGGTTGAAAACCTCTGCCATAAATGATATATTTCCCTGAAATATAGCAGATAAAAAAAAAAAAAAATTTGTAAGCTGTAAGAGACCAGCTGCTGTGACAGTATCTTCATAAATGCAAACCAAGGAGACAATCAGTCACAGGCATCAGCCAAGTGAACAATCTGTAAGAATTGAGTATTCTTTGAATGATGTAACTAGCCAAGAACAAAAAAACAACTAAACGATTTCTTTTCCCTGAGGTTAGTAAGTTCCTGACATCCTCCATTTCTGTCTATCTAAAAGATCCAAAATGGAAACATGAGATGGTTTGGTCTTTTAATTTCATGTATTATATCCTCTGGTGGAGGGAAAAAACTCAATAATTATTGGTTTGTACCTACACAGTGATGCATAATGATTCTGAATGTAAAAATGGTACAGATTAAAAATCTGAGCACTTGAAATTCATCTGTTATGTTTTGCGGCCTTTATTGCTGTCACTAAGAGGACCATGGCCAAACAAAATCTGCTTGGTAACAGCACTTTTTTCTCTCTTGTAAGTACTATATGTATGACAAAATCAACTTTGATTGCAATTCACAACCGATGGTGAAGAAAAAAACAAAATTCTCTCTTGCTTCCACACAATTCTATCAACCATCCATTCTTCACTTTCTGTTACCCTGCTTCAAAGTGCTGATGGTTATATCTATCGCTAAACTTACCGCCCCAAAAGCCAAAGACAGCATGGTCTGCAACTGGTTGTCTCTAGTATTTTCTCCCGATGTATTCAGAATCCCACGTTTTCCCAGCAAATGACTGCCAGCAACAGTCCAAAACTTCACGTGCTTCACTCCAACCGTTACAAACTGGTTGTCAGAGTCGGGACGGAATTCTGCGAGGAAGATTCGTTTCGTGTGGCCCAAACCAGATGCCACTTTGCCACCTGTCAATGATTGCGAACAATTAAGGGATTTCATTTTCTTTTGTTTTCCCATAAGCAAATGAGAGATGAAAACACAAAAAGGAATAATAGTTCAAAGTGAAATATTTTGAAAAGTTTTAAGGTTATATTGATGAAATTGATGGAATACCCCCCCATCTTTCCCCAGTATCTGAATGAAATAATTTACCTTCTTGCCACCGCCAGACAGCTAACGAATGGTTATTATCTATACCGACTGTGAGAAGGTACCTCCCGGAACTGCTGAAGTCGACCGAGCATACTCCCTTAGTGTGGAAACCACGAATAATTGACAAGGTGTCCTTGGTGGAGGCATTCCAGATATTGACAGCAGGCATTTGGCCGATCTGACCAGTGGCCACCACATTTGGAAATTTGGGGTGCCTGTTTACTGTAAGGCATATGATGTCATCAGTATGTTCTAAATAAAAAGTTTGAGAGCCTGTAATGGGAACAAAAACAGATGACAAAGCGTGGTTATGGGAACAAAATTTATTGACCTACAGACAGCAGATGAAGCAATGTACCATATACACACTGCATAAACAGTTGAAAACTGCAATGAGTATGTTGTATAAAATCATTACCTCAGTACGTTTCATGAAAAGTTCAAACCCACTGTGCAGATGGAATATACTTAGATCATGGGTAATCTTTTCCCCTATTGTTTGACTAAGCTTCACTCCACTGTACAAAAAACTACACCTGGAAATTTTTCATCGGAACATGGAGACATCTGGCAATTTGTTATCCAACATCACACAAAAGGGTTACAGACGATATTAAATGGTCACCAGAATGTTGCCCAAAACAGGCTGCCTGTTACCTACCCTTCTCAAGGTTTTGTACAATACCAGCCCCAGCAGCATGGTAAACAATGTCTGCGCCGTCGTTGAGGTAATGGAGGTTATTCCTGCAGTCAAATCCTCGATAACCATGAATGTAAGACAGATCTAGAAACTAGAAATGAATACACATTCAATAAACAACAAGTTAGAATGATGTTGAAAGAATAACAGATTGTGTGAATGTCAATACCACAGTTAATATTCAATAGCTCATTTACATATTATTGTTGCACAGGCGGCAGATTCTCCACATCAGTATTATCGAACTAATGTTACTAACTACCATTCCTCATGCAGTACAGGCAAGTGTTTCTTATTCACTGGCAGCTGTTATTGCCAAGGAGGCAAACTGGTACATTAACATGACCAGGGTTCATAAAAATATATTTCTGCAAATCTTCGTCACAAAATAGGGGAAAAGATTATCCATGACCTAAGCATATTCTATCTGCAAAAAGAAATGCCAAATGGAGGGGGTTCACCTTCCTTTGGACCTCTCCCCCAGGCTAGCAATTTACACTACAGCTGCCACTCAGAATCATCTAGCTAGAACAATGCAAATGACCATTCATCAAATCTGCAAAAAGAAATTCCAAGGGGAGGGGATCCCCTACCTTTAGATCCCTCCCCCAGGCTGGCATTCACACTACAGGCATCACTCTAGCTTTCACCACGCACATGACCACTGATCTGATTCAGGGACAGTATGACATTGTCTCTACTGATCATTAACTTGTGCTAACAAGCATACCTCTCATTTGATTGGTTGCCAAGGACAAAGGGATGTTGTGCTACCAGCCAACCCTCTCATTTGATTGGTTGCCAAGGATAAAGGGATGTTGATGAAGTACAACAAGTAAATCTTTCACGTATCAATCAGAGACCCTGAGAAGCCACCAGTAATACTCACTTGCACCTTATTTGGTCGTCTTTTGTTGCCAGTATCAACCTCACGTCTCTTGACTCTTGGTGGGAGAGCGGCGCCCCGGCTTACGCTAGGCCTGAAATGAAAAATAATCACAAACTGAGTATTTCAATTGAACAAAATAATTACTGAGAAATCCAACACAAGGGAAACATAACATGTTCAAAGTAAGGTGAAAAAGAATGTTGTTTATCTACAAAAAAAAAATGTTGGGTGTGGAATAATGAGCAAAAGAAAAAATATTTCTGTGAGACAAAAATTAAAATGTTTAGCAACACCAGATTCAGACTCAAACAATAGCAATAAATAAGAACACTACAGTGGATGAGGTTACTTTTGAGGGATCTTTAAGACCACCATTTATATTAGTTAATCTTACTGAGTCACAGGTTACCTTTCATCCTCTTCTACTTGCTGTAGATGAGGTTTAACGCCTGCTGTTTCCCTGAGGGGGTTGCTGTATGTTTTGGAGGCATAGTCCATATCCTTCTCTCTTTGCACATCACTGTCATAACCTATAAATAGAAACAAAGTAAACTTACACAACACAATACAAAGTATAAACAAGCCCTCTAAAATGAGAATACAATGTTCATGTAGTAAATGAAGAAATGAAAATAGAAATGTCACAAAATTAATAAAATAATAGTTGAAGAAAATTGTATGCAGAACAGAGGTATGATTAGAACAGGTATAATGTACTACCAGTCTGTGCACATGATCATACAGAACAGGAGGCCAACCTTTTTGAATCAAGGGGCCATGCTGTCATCTTTGAACTTCAGGGGGAGGGCACACATGTTGTAAGCTCCCCCCTCTACCTATACTATCCTTTTCTTTATACTAGTTCTATATTCTAGTCATATCGATAGATGCAAAGATTTACCAGTCTATCAGTCACCACAAGCTTTTACGTGTATAATATCTTCATTGCATTTTCCCCTTCGTTAGTTTATTCTTCTTTTTCTCTTTCATCTATATTTCTGTTTACAAGGTGATTGGAGGGCTGCGTGATGCATTTTCGTAAGCCGCATTTGGCTTGTGGGCCGCAGGTTGGCCACGAATGATAGGGCGATTCATGTAGAAAAGATCCTGTCCGATTGACAATATCAAGAACGCATCAAGTCAATTCAATCACAGTGTAAATCATGTTAACTTACCTTCTTCTTCAGAGTCAGTGTCAGAATCATCACTCTCTCCGTGAATATTTTCTCTGTCTCCCGGCATCTGATGGGACCAAACCATCAGGGATGTGTCTGCTCCGCCAGCCGACACCAGCTTCCTGTCATCGAAAGTCCACCTCACATTAGTGACGTGCGCACTATGTCCCACATATTTTTTAAATTTTGCATTCTTTCCCTGCAACAAGATTAAAGACATGGCAATTTAACACATACTATCGTCTTATACAGTGGGTTTATTACAGGCATCCATACTTCAGAGGGTAGGTCATTAAAAACCTCAACCTCATCTTAACAAATATATCCCACACTATATTAGATCTTTCTCTTGGTGGTGAGTTAAACATAAGACACAAAGAGTTTTTCTAACTGTGCATTTGCCATAGATGTTCTTGTGGACCTTGATGGCAACTTCATGAAGTTCATCCAACAGCTGTATTGTACGAAGATCACTGATACAGAACGACCATCAGTGCATAATGTCTTGCAGATCACTGGACACCTTTTGGAAGTAACCCAGGTTACCTTGGTGATTGACATTACAAAGACAGCCAGGGACGTGCAATTCGATTTAGCTTTGAGAGATCGAGCGATAAGTGGAGTAGAAATGAAAAATCCAAAACTATGTCCAACATCAACACCAATGCCAAACAACACAATGCAACAACTTTTTCACATAAATTTCACACAAACTGAGTCACAGTAAGCCTCTGAACAAGATATTACTCACATTTGCAGGCCACTCGAACAATTTGACAAATCCGAAATCATCGCCTGTTGCTAGGGTATTTTTGTCATGTGAGAGACATGCAGCATTAATGTCAGTGACGTCACTCTTGGGGGGCCAAATACCAGTACATGTGTGCCCCAGCACACAAGTCCAGGAGGCCCACTTGAGGCTCTCTATCTCCCTATTCCGTAAGGCGTGCCTCTTTCCTCTCGGAGCTTCGAAGAACAGTTGTTCCTTAGCTCCAGAATTCAGCATGAGGAGTTTCCCTTCAAAAAAATCAACAACAAAGAAAGACTGATTCATAATGTTCATGTATCATAAAGTGTTAGCAGTTAAAGGAAAGGCTGAACAAACTTTTCTGCAGTCTTTGACAAGCAGCCTTCATGCTCTATGAGTAGAAATTATTTGAACATTTTTAGCAAAAACATCCCTGAAATGACAACACAGGCTTAAACTATATATTTCTTCTTTTTTCTTATTCTTTAGAGTTGGGCCAAAGCAGGTCGTCATATTTTGTGCCAAAAGTTTGGCTGTTGAGTCTTTCTCTACTCATAACCTTTACATGATGTACGTTAATTGCTCATTTTGAGGATTACGGCAAAGAAGCAGCTTATGTCTTTCTCACAACTACCTAGCCTCCTTCATTTATAGCTAATATTAAAACCCTCTGATGATAGAATATTTTTGAACTCGTGCCACCTCCCATGTATGGTACATCAAAGGTTAAATATGTTTTAATATGCTTTGCAAGGGATGTTTTTATTATTGCCATTCTCCTGTAATTACCTCTACACAGTAGCAAGGAAAGAAGATGCCATATCATTATTACTTTTGAACAGTTGTATCAAAACTGGTCGTTAAGAGAAATTGGTAACTAGGACATAGACACTTACATCAAAAACAATAACATTCCATAGAAAAAAGGCACAATGTACTGCTTCAAACACCTGCTTGAAACTCTTCTTTAAAAACTCTCTTTACCGTAAGCAATCCTAAGTAAAGTAATTAACTTGGCAAGTCTGCAAATATGACATACAGCAATGATAACATTTAACTTTGCTGGTTCTGTAAAATTATATCAGTCAATATGAAAATTATAACAAAATGCATACAAAAACAAAGCACGAAAAAAAGTGAAGAGAAGCTAGCTTATTGGAGCACTACGAAAAAAAAAGGGTACAATACCTTGATTATCCCAGTCGGTGTGCGTTATGTAGCTGGATGAACCCTTACATGTTCCTACTCGTTTACTATTCATGACATTGTAAATATCTACATAGTTATCATGGGAGGCAACCGCTAGGTAACGTCCGGTTTCTGTGTTCGAGACAAAAAAAAGAAATTTTGGCAATGAGTAACAAATCAGATTGCATGATGTTTTGTTCCTTGGAGCGGATATCCTGAGAGTGAGGTCACATCTGTGAGGATGTAATACTGGAATAAACTAGTCATACCATTTCAGCAGAAATTAACTACCATTGTAAAACAATTGATCCAGTTGAAATACATCTTTCTAACGCTGCTTTATGTTTCTCTAACGAATCTTGAACATGACATTACATTCTAATGTGTCAAATGAACACAATCTAGAGAGTCATCAATACTACAATTTCTCACTGATGCCATGGTTGGGATGCAGTTTTGAAGCACCATGAATCTTGGAAAACACCTGTTGGGACACTTTCACATAATTTTTGTCCATCTGACCTCTGGATCGACCACTTATTTTAACTTCACCAATTTCAATCTTTCAAAAAGAAGATTGCAGGGTGATGTTTGATAGATGTGATAAAAAGAAATGCTCATGTTACTAAACACTCACAATTTTAACATTAAGGAAGACATACCAACAAGTTCTATGCAAGATTGTTGGTACAATACTATGTCACAGAACCTAACTCCTTCCAGGGGTTCCTGTTTAATCTCACATAGGTACATACAAGGCAACCAGTTCTGAAATGCTGTTACAGAATTACTATGTACAAATGTTTCCTTCACTGACCTGGAGAAAATTTTACATCTGAAATTTCTTCTTTCCGGTGATGAAAAGTTGTGATGTCCTGTAAAGTTTCTGAATCAACCACTGTAAAGCTACCTGTGATATCAGGAATGTGAGATCAGCAAAACACAAAATGAATCTATGCAGTAGTTTCCCATACACATGATGGGAATATGAATTGTAGTGAGAAGCACTGAAATGAGGAAGGTATTATATCGATCCCTGATAAATGGAACGGTACTGTGCAGGTAATAAGCTTTTCAGATCATTACTGCTTTAAGTGTTGGTATCTTTAGGATCATGGCTGATGGAAAAGATCCTCCCAGGTTGTATATATGTTATGAATAATGTGCTTTCTATATTCTGCATTACAAATATAATAATATTAATAAGTCATGGACATGAGGGGCTCACATCTAAAGGCTCATGAGAAATGGATCTCATAATTAATGTGTGTTGGTAACACCCTACATGGCCTAAAACTCTTGCAGTTGGGACCTAAATGTAAACTTGCTTTGCTCTGAAAAATCAAACAAATCCTTTAAGCTTGAGCACAAGTCCACAATTTTGACTGCAATAAATTTCCAACAGCCCAATAACATGACAAACAAATAACAGCTAGTCTCGACATAACTAACATTGAAGGTCAGTTACGTAATATGCAATAACCTCTATGTTTGCAGCTTCATCATTAACATTCTAGAGAAAAGTCCTTCCATTCACACAATGTGTTGCAATTCTGTTTTCAGTAGTCCTACTTACCATCCTTGAAGCCAACCGCAATTGCTTTTCCTTCAGGTGAGAAATCACAGCAGCGAGCTCCAGCTTTCAATTGACGTATATTTAACATCACATGTGCATCAAGGTCCCACAGCCTCAGGGTGGCATCATCACTGACAGACGCACAGATGTTTTTGGAAGGGTGGGTCCCAAGACCCCATATCTCGCTCTCCATGTGGCCCTGAAACCAAAGTCAATAGATAAACATATTTATAACATCTGGATTCTTTCAAACAGTGAGTCAGAATGAAGTTTTGGGATGTAACTAACCATCATGGACATTCATCCCTCCTTCTGCACCCTCCCCCCTCCTTCTGAGCCCCTACCTTTCATCCAGTACCCCTCACCCTTGTGATTCACATCACCATCAATTGTGGGACTGCCTTCGGATTACTGACCTGTACACAGATGGTCACTGGTCCACTCTTGTCTATTTCCAAAATTTCACCATTCTTGGTCCCGACAAGGATGTGGCCATGGCCCAGAACCACACTTCGAATTGGCGGACAATCCTGGGTCAAGCTGCCCCTGGAGGTGGGGCTCATGGTGCTTGCTCTCACAGGATATGTTTTTAAACACCTCTCAAAATTTTCATCCCACAGTGCGACAGCACCATCTTTCCCACCAGTCACAAATCCCTGGTAAAGATAAAAGATAAACAGCACAAATGTCAGTCAAAATTAGATACTTCTCTCGCTATCAGATGAGTTTTGTACCTTGATAGTCAGGATATATTACTTAGAACATTGCACATTTCGATTTGATGATAGTATCTACTGTTGCAAACATTGGTGATTTTTCAATATAAAGTACCTTTCCCTCGTGGACACCAAAGAAAGTCACTCTCTGGCAAATAGACAAATGTCTATACTCATATACCTTGTGTAAAGAATACACAGCTATACATGTGCCTATGTTATGGTTCACATACCTTGTTTAAAGCATACATAGCTATACACTTTCTTTTGTGTTACACCTCATATACCTTGTCTAATGGGTGCTCAGCTATACAGGGTCCTTCAGGGTCCTTTAACAACTCATTAAATGTCAAAAGACTGCTCATGTAATGTGACTGATATATCTTGTCCAAAGAATGCATAGTTACAAAAGGCACTTCGTGTTACAACTTCTCACCTTGTCTAAAGAGTGCATAGCTATACAGGGTCCTTCGTGTGCCCTAAAAGTTTTAATCAGTTGAAACTCATTCCAGATGTAAATGTTGCCAATGGCTCCCCCTGAATACGTCATCTCTGCCGTCTTGCCGAAGGTTACGCACATCATCGTGTCCGGTTTGCCCACGTTGCCAAAGGTACCCCTCTTTGAGGTGAAACCTCCACCTAAGGATATAATCAAATTAACTTGCAACAGTTCTTAATGATCAAAACCCTCAATTTTGTTATCTTGGTTTGCTATCTTATATTACATACTGTAAGTCACAAAAATGAGACCGATAAATTATTCACAGAAAGGTCTGTTATCACCAAATGCAATTATTCATGGATGAAGAGTGATATAGTTCACTTGAATGGCAATTTGTCTTCTCATTGTGATTAATCAAATTGCCAACACATCTGGGAAAGAAGGCACACCTGTGCTTGGTCTTTGTCTATTTCAAGGTTTATCTAGGTTGGAAGTTTTCTAGGGTGAAGTGCGAACAAGTTACAAAAGCTAATAGTAAATGTTATTATAATGGTTACATCAGTACAGCTGGAAATATACTCATCGCTTAGTCACTTCTTCCAAGTTTAACATTCTATAGACTACTTTTCACAAGACTTCTGGTGTGTGCCACAAAGAAGACAATTTGAGTAAAGGGCACAGAATCAAATGCAACCATGGTAAGACATGCTTCTGACTTGATAATTGAACAGTAATAGATATTATGTTTAGCAGAGAAATATACAAGAATGATGACGTGTAAAAATAAGTGAAGCCCAAATTCTATGTGGCAACAGGCATTCTCATGAAACCACGAAGCACAAATACCATGGAAATTTTAGGAAAACATCACTCGTAAACAACTAAATTTTGGGACATAGTTTGCCAAGGATATTTTTAGGCTATCTAAAAAATTTGAATGGTTACATTTACTTCCTGTTTTCCCAAAAGATAAAGTTAGATAACGAACAAACAAATTCACAGGCCGCATGGGCATCATATACGGGCAACTATTGAAGGCAGAATTTTTTGCTTTACCACGTAAGACACCCCCCCTATTATTGTTCCGTCCCCTTTGTTCAGCGTATGAGTAGTTACAGTGACGTCATTCTACTTTATCTATTTCTTGATGTATACACACTGATAGGTTTAAATTTAGTCACAGCTGTCTCTATTTGAACAATTAGGTTTAAAGATGAAGCACTATATTATAGAGAAGGTAAATTAATAATTACCGGCCTGTGTCCAGAATTTTAGATGTTTTACCCCAACTGTCACTAATCTGTCTGCTAAATTAGGATTCCATTTGATGACAAAGATTTTATCTTTGTGACCTCTGGTCGTTGCCAGCTTCTCCCCATGTCGCCAGTCCCAAACTACTATGCAGTGGTTGTCATCTAAACCGACGCTGGCTAATCTTTTGCCATCACCTGAAATAAATGGACACATTTGGAATGAATTAACAGATCAGTGTAACTATATAGTGGAAAAGCAATGATATGGGAAGAGATTGGAAATCATTTTGTGATTGTGTTCAAGGCTTTGACAATGAGCCTTTTTGCAATCTCAATTCATGCAAGGAATTGTGGGATGCAAGTGAGATAAACTGATGTCGCCATACACGACGTGAAACTGGACACACTTTTTGACTGACTGTAACAATTTTTAACGAATCATGAGGTGTATCTGTCAAGGTACAACTGTAGGTGCAAACACTCTGCATACTAGCAGTTGGTCAGAAAAAGGAGGATTTGAATATATTCTAAATTGAGCTCAGTTTTTTGACACGTGTTGTAGGTATGATAGTGTCTTGGTTTATCTTCCGATTTTGAGGAAGCGCATGTGTGCACAGTCGAGATTGCACAAAGGCTTATTGTTGATTGGAGAAGCGATGTTCCTATATAAAACGACAGAGTTCCTTAAAACTTGTAAACCAATTCTGTAAGACAGCATGATCAATCAAAGCTACCATAGAGTGAATCGCACAACTAAATGCACGTTTAATACCCTATCCTTGAGGTAAAACTGAGAGCTCTTGGATAAGAATGAGGAGAAGTAAATCGTTTTGTAACATTTCATTTTCACCTCATGCAAGGTTGACTCTAGGAGTACACAGTGGAGAATTCTAAAACCATCCAAAGACTCCTAGTAAATACTGTCAGTTTTCATCTACCATAAGCACAATTATCTCTTTGAAAGCCACTGAATCATCACTGTCTTCCAGATATGTCATGCAAATGTCATCATAACTTTGGGACAAAAAATGTTCACAAATTCCATGGATACTACTTAACTTCATAAGGCTCACATGAAAACTGATTTACAGGAATTTAACATAAAATACACATAAAGACTCTTGGTTGCTTTTCAAAAAAATGTCAAGCAACCAGTATTAACGTTTCATTGCAGCTTTGTGATTGAATTTGTGACCCTCAAATAACGAGAGGAAAATATGAGTGTAAATAACGAGTGATCAACAGCAATGACAGGGAACAGCATTAAGATCAAGCAACAACAATAATGAGAGTGTAACAGCCAGCATAAAATCCCAACAATAGTGTTACAAATGTGACAACTCGCTGCTTACCCGAAAAGTCAACAGCGCAAACTCCCCTCTGATGTTGGCCTTTCAACACTGCTAACGTCTTCATACTGGTCGCATCCCAGATGTGGATAGTTGGATCACGACCAACCTTAACATCGACAGAGACATGAAAGAGGAGGTCATGAAGTGTCAATACAAGATAGACAACATTTTAAATGACTTCTTAGTAGCATCAAAGTATCTCATATAGCTCACCAATTTTCATACTTCCACATTTCTCACCGATATTACCACCTCCCAATATAAGTTCCCCTTCACACGTTCCTTACTTTCCTAGTAACCTGTTGCAACCCACCCCCCGTCCTTTGTTATAGTTTCCAAACCCTGCCTGTGCTTGCATAATATAACAAATGGCAACTATGGGACAAACAAAAAGTATGTTGGATCTACAAAACTACGCTTGGAAGGAATACCATCCGAAGAGAAGGCTGGGTTACCTGACCAGTGGCAGCTATGTCTTTCTGTGGATGAATACATAAGCAGAGAATATCATCTGTGTGTTCTAAGTAAAACCTCTGTTTGTTGGCTTCCTTGTTGTAGACAATGCCTGCAGCAGCGACGTGATATATGATCTCTCCAGTTTGCGTGTAGAAGAGGTTGTTACGACAGTCATAACCTCGATATCTGTCATTGAAAGGAGGAGTCAGTATTAAAGCCTCATTTCCTGGAAACTGCCACCACTCGGGATGATTGATTAAAATTATGCCTTTCTACGTCACTTTGATGTCAATGTTCAGATTTTTTTTTCATTGAGATTTTTATTGAGATCTATATTTACAAACTAAAACTCTGCTTAAAAAGTGTCAAAACCATCTTCAGACTCCTGTCACAAATGGAGAATATTCAATAACAATCACACAGGGCACTCACCACACGAGCAACCACAGGGTTCATAAAACTTTAGAGACTGTAATACATTTTATGATAAATAAAGTTTGAGACAGCCTCATGAATAATTCATAATCACAGCAGGAGGACATACAATGGTGTTGTTTGCTTGTCCCTGTGTGATTTGTATATGGTAGGCACTGTCGGCCTATTAAAAAATTATGGAGGTTTCAAATTATCTGTCTCTATAAACAAAGACTCGGAGCACATTGAGAATTGTTGACATGTTGCTTCATATTGTTATGCATTTTACAAGAATATATTTAATATTTTTTGGCTATTCTTTTAACTTTGTACATGTTCCAAAGATATTCTTAACATAATTTAAACCTACAAGACATGTTGACCAACAGACATTTCTATTAGAGCTACTAAAACTAAGACACAAAATATTCCAACATTTGAACAGCCAGCTGATCTATGAAAACATAATATGTTGAACTGGGTAGGCATAAAGGATTCTACTGCCACAAACATTCATACCACATGTGCAACCGAAGGTGAGGTTTCTTTCACTGTGACAGCTTTTCTTTTTTTTCAATCAAACCAACTTTTCAAAGACCATTTGGAATGAGAAATTTTCTTCCCCTTTGCTTAAAGCTCGTCTTCAAAAACCTTTCAGCAAACAGGTAATGAGACATTTAACACAAGAATAACAAAATCACTGAATCAAATCTCTTGTTGGAATGTTGAACTTCTCGAACTAGAAGATGACCTTCACTACTATGATTACATTGATCATGTGATCCAACTGAACCACAGTGATCCGGCTTCCCTGGACCCGGACAGGCGTCTCTTGTCAGTTTTGTCATAGTTTCAGAACAGCGTACTTTTCACATTGTGAATTTAGAGTACCAATCATCATGGGTTAACTTGTAATACACTGAACTATCCTGCAAAAACATTTCTCAACTACTTTGATGTTTCCTAATTCAATACACGCACACAAGTTCAAGTTCCAATTTGCAAATTTTTTACACACACACACATGGCCAAGATGCCACAATGAGGGATCTACTTGAAGAGACTCCATGAGGTGGGAATAGTGTAAAGTTGGATCAACATATCTGGACACATATGATCAATTGTTCCACACATAATGCACCACTTTTGCACCTAAAAAAAAATAATCATCCCACGAGACAAAATATTACAGATGACAGGAAAGGTCATCTATGAAACATCTACGATCATTCCCCCCACCAGTCTGTCCTAGATTGTTCTGGTGTATCCAGAGAACAACCATGTAACATGGACTCATGAGCAAATGACGAGGAAACGTTCGCATTCTCTTCCTCACCCGTGGATGAACTGCAGTAAAATTCCTTCATTTGGTGGAAGTTTCCTCTTCTCTCCTGTGTTGTTTTTCTCCTTTTGTTTTCTCTTCAACTGATTCAGATCCTCCTTGTAAACATCCCTGTCGTAGTCCATCTCCTTTTCCTTCTCGATGTCTGAATCCAGTTCAGCCACATCTGACAGCTCCGAGTCGCTCTCCTCGCTGTTGGAATCCAGGTAACCTGGACGTAAATGTAAAATCAAAGGTGCACTTTCATTATAGATTAAGACTTTTTATTTGGTGGGCAAGTTTAGGACCCTTGATTTCTTCGGTTACTCTCACACCAACTGGTGAAGTGAGCTTCCTGCATTGTTTCCTTTGTTGACTTTTTCCTCTGAATGCAACATCTGTAATTTTCAAAAGTCTGCGAAACTTGCTCTCATTTTATAGTCGTGGTTTACCGACTAAACCAAAGACAGATGGAAAAAACAACTGTGATAACCTTGAACATGAAAATGTCAAGAGATTGGCACCTAATCAAAAGGATTTACTCTACACCCCATCTGATTATTTATGACTAACAGAAGCCTGAGTAACACACTACTCCTGGACTTGCAATATAAATACCAGAAATAACTCATAGTCCAATAGGAAAAGGTTATCTGAATTTTACCAAAATTGCTTCAACTTTTAAGGTCAGAGGATGGAATTTGATTTCAGAATTCAGATTCAGAGACTTCTGTTTCAAGAAGCTAAATGATGTCTCTCAATATCCTCAAAGGTAGCATACAATCGCAGTTTCACACTGATAAATTTGTGCTCACTTTTAACCTGCAAGCTAACCTACATCCATAGACAATGGAACTTTACACTCACTTTCAGTGGTGACTACTTAACTCTTAATTATCTTATTTTATTACATTCTTAGAGTTTTCTTTTTCTCTACTTTGACCAACTAACTCAAAAAGTCGTTGCTTCTTGTTTAGAATCCTATTTACAAAAAACCATTTGTGAGTATCTCTCTTACTTGTATTGGCTGAACATAAAGAATCAAATGTACTAATGTGCCAAAAAAATGAGCAAAGATTGGAATCTGTCACATCTGTGATGTTTCTTCTGATTTACAGACAGACAAGAGCATGTGGTAGAATTTGGAGAGGTGAAGTAAGGGGGTGGGGGTGGAATGTTTGTAAGTCAACTTTACATGTGCCTACCTAGGATCCCCAACCTTGACCACTGTTACTACCATTTTGAATGGCCCTCACCTGTGTCATGTCCCAAGTCCTCATCTAGGTCCTCCTCGTTGTCTGTGCCCTTTGGAATGTATCGCCACTGGAAGATTGCATGATCGCCTCCACCCACAGAGATCACCCTCTGTTTATCGTGAGAGAACCTCACGTTGGTCACGTGGGCAGAGTGACCAACATACTTCCTGAATTTTGCTCCTGGGTGTGAAAGGAATTTTGAAAGATTTTATTTTGGTACTTGCACACATCTACTTATTTCCCATAGGTCACACAAACTTGCCACACGAACAAAGCAAACAGAGTCCTTTTGTTGTGGCTGAGAAAAGTATCCACAGCACAATGAACAATGCTTACACAAAATGTGCACTTACTATGCCCTTAATTTAAATAAGTCAAATTAAAAGTTTTTTTAGCCAAATTAGTGCTGCCAGATACCTGTGGTGCTTTTCAAACAAAAATTCTTCCCAGCCTCCTTCTAGAGGCAGTAGGTATTCCCCTTGAACTACAAAAGAGACAACACTACACAAAGTAATTCTCAGAAAATACATGTGAAGTGAAGGGTCAATGTTTGTCCACCAACTGAATGAAATGGTACAATCTTCAAAATTTTTCATCTCACTCGAAACATTCATGCATTTGTGCTGTTTTCATGATATCATGTGATATTACATCAAGATCATTCCCCATATAGCACCGTCTCAATAATCGAAAAATTTCGATATTTCCACCGCTTCTCTTACCTCTCTTTAGTGAAGGAAACCTAAATAACTTGACGAGTCCAAAGTCGTCTCCAGTCACCATCACTTCCCCCGCAAAGAAAGCATCCACAGCATTGATGTCATTCGTGTCGGCATACTTTGCCCAGATACCATTCGCCTCTGCACCCAAGACTCCCGTCCATGTTGCCCATCGGATTGATCTGATGACATCTCTTGTTGTGACGTGTTTGCCAGCTAAGACACACAGGAAAAAAAAAAACATCAGACTGAAAGGAGAGGATGGAGAAAAAAACCAGACACAGAACATGGGAAGAAAATTCTCAGAACCTCAACACTCTAGGCACACCGGGATTGGACGGCACCAGAGGCAGTGCTAAAAGGTTACCAGCACTCTTGGCACAGTGTATAAGACTGCACTTGTTGTGTTTTGACAGGTAAGTGAGGAGTGGAGTAATCACAGGAAGCATAACATGTGGCAAGAGGCATACTTTTAACATCTTTAATTTGACATCCCTAAACTTAACCTTCATACTGTACCTCCATCATCACAGAGTCCCGGTCTAGTTGCCCAAAACAAAAGCAGGAGACCCCTCGAGTGAAGCAAGAGTTTCACGAATGAAAAATGTTACTTAGCCTTCAAAATCTCCTATTAAAGCTCCAATGGTACCTACTTACAAAACTTTTTTCTGCTCTAAAAATTATTCACCTCCTGTTCCAGTACAAGACATTTTCATGCTAGGTTCCAAAACAAAATTCTCCATCCAATCTCTTCCAATGGGAGGATCCTTAGAAATATGTTTTAACAAAATTGTGAATGGTTGCAAAACAACGGCTCTGTGGAGCACCTTTGCTACCAGAGGCAATGCAGCAGTATTTGAATACTAACACTTGTGTTACTTCTCATTACGTTACCTTCCAAAAGAAAAAAAAAACCAAGAACATGGAGCAAAGAGCTTCTAAGTCCATTAAGTCAAGTTGTTGGACACTCACCAGGCATTTTGTAAAACAGCCTCTCTGCAGCACCACTGTTCGTCTGCAAATATTTACTGTCCTCTGACCAATCGATGTGAGTGATAAAACTGCTGCTGCCGGAACACTGGCCAACCTTCTTGTAACGACTGGCGGTGGCATAGATGTCTACATAGTTATCGTTTGATCCCACAGCTAGATAGTTTCCGTCGGGAGAATATTTCATTTCGTGGATGACCTCTTTTCTGTCTTTGATGTGTACAACGTCTGAAAGATCTCTACAAATTTGTTACAAAAGAGACTCTGGATTACCATGAATACTGCTATAATTAAAAAAAAAAACGAATCAACATGTTTTTCACTAATTTGTTTAGTCAGCATATCATACTGTAATGCACATATTCACATGACTTGATCTGAACACCTAAGTTTACAAACACAGGCCGATCACATGTTTGCTGCAGTAATCTGCTAAATTGTTTTAAAAAGCCATCTCTAATACAGCAAACCGTGTTTCAAATACAGTATTAAATGCTGTAAAAACAAAAGAAAATTGTCACAGTTCCAGCAAGTGAATAAAGTGATGCTTGCTTCATTAAACATCAATCAACATTTCATCCAATTCCCTGAGATATCTTAAAGCTCTGGGGAAAATGACCATTAGTCAGAGCCACTTTAGTCCTGTTTGGGCTTGTAAGTAATTTCATTGTCTTTACTTGACAAAGTAATCATAATTATGGCAATACATACCAATGTCTGTGTGGCAGTGCTCTATATGGATATTGTTATCAACAATCAATGGCAACTTGTCAAACCTACACATACACACTACAAACTCCTGACAAACACAAGCAAACTCACACCAATGTGACTCTCACCCCAAGTCTTTTTGTTCACAGACATAACCTCCACAAAGGTGCCAGGACCTGAGCCTGGAATCCTCAGTCCACAAAACCCCCTGAGTCCTTAAACGACAAGACGGAATACAGGTATGATTAACCCTACCTTTGTCATCCTTTAGTTCACCTTGTGTCTCTTGTTTTACCCGAAGTTCACAGGAGAGCCAAGAATTTGCTCTTGTACATTTTCCTCTTGCTAAAATGTCTTCCCATTGCACAGAGCAACAACAAATGATTTTATACAACCAGATAATGTAGAATGTCTTGAGTCTAACCTACCTGGTTGTGAGTACCTTGAAAGACCCATCGGCCATCCCAGCAGCCAGGTGGGAACCATCGCTGCTAAATGCTACTGAACGAACACCATGTTCCATGTCTGTTTTATTCAGCAGTGTGTTGTCACCAACACTCCAGATTCTGAAATGACAATGTATGACTCATACAATTAATGCAAAGTGTTGTTTTTCTCCACCTGAAGCTTATGATCTGTGAACATCAAAAGATAATCAGGTTCTTAAATATCCTCCAACAATTCAATTTATGCCCACCTGACTTCATAATAACTCGTGTGAACACAATTTTTCAATTATTGTGAGGAATTAATGCCACACTTATTTCAACCACAAGTATGAATGAATGAATGAATGAATGAATGAATGAATGAATGAATGAATGAATGAATGAATGGGAAATAATGCCGATAGATGGCAATACACAACACACCTTTGACTGACACAATGCTGGGTGACTTACTACAAAACATAATGTTCATAAATGGCTGGGCTGGTACATACATGTTGACAGCATGAATGAGATCACGCACTTCCTTTAATACACAATGACAAGAGTGATGAGCAAAGGGATGTAATATGGGCTAAAAAGGGTGATCAAAAGCATGACCAACAGTTTATACACAGTATCTATGCAAAAGTTCAAAACTATGGCAGAACAACAATCTACAAACTACTGTTAAGCAGACTACACACGCAGTTCATAAAATCCCCAGTACTTAGTGCTTTGGGAATTCGCTAGCGACGTACTCACCTCATATAACCTATGCAATTACGGAAGGGCGGTGACCAGATACACACACACACACAAATTGCCAGATGCTAGATCATGGTCAATACAGTAATGCATAGGTTATATGAGGTGAGGGAGTACGTGCTGTGAATTAATGTTCACTGTAATGAAGGACATGATTGTAGTAACAACCATGCATGAAATGCTCCCTCAATTATAGGAGAGATATGCTTTCAGTAACTTCAGTCTTTGATAAAGAAAGCTGTCATATTGTCTCTGCAGCAGAAGTAAGAGAAAAGTCACCAACATTTTGTCCCTCTGAATCAAGAGCTGAGAAAGCCTACAAACAGCATTAGAATAACGAGCTATCTACAACACATTTCCAAAATTAAAATTAATGAAGTGCCACATGGTGCAATTTTGATGGGAATGTATCACTGATCACTGTCCTGGGGTTAAGGGTACCATGCCACATATCCCACTTACTGTCCTTTGACGGTGCCAGGTACAGAGCGTAATGTGTACACATACAACAATATAAACCCATACATATTATGATCACTACACATTAACTTCATTCAAACATTGATGTAGATCGACAGCTCCAAGTTTATGTTAAAATGGCAACATCATCACCCAGACAACCTAATTACATCATATTAATGCGTCCTTGGTCAGTTCTATGATGTATTGTGTGTTGTATTTCAAAAGATCCTATCTGTGAAACTGTGTGTCAATAATTTGCCAATCTGTTGAGTAGTAACAACTGTTGGCACATAAGCAAATGTTTGTACCAATAAAGCATAGATCTACAACACAGGAAAATCACACCAAAAGCGGTATCAAGCTTAGCTGAAGGTACTGTTCCCAGGGTATTGACATTCTGTCTACCAACCGTGCCCGACACATATGTCATTTGAGCATCTGCAGTAACTAAGGAAACATAAGCATTTCCTTTTGGGTATTTCCATTTTCCCTTGAGTGCATGACAAATACTTCATGTCAAAGATATGATGTGCCCAGCTTCTCGTGAATATACCATATATTTCCACTAAATCAATTCCTTGAAGCCCAAAACAAAATTACCAAGTCATCAATAATACATCCCTGCATGATTATCGCTGCAATTAACTTCCACGAAGACTGTGTGAAATCTGGCCCTGTGATCACCAAAGCTTGCAATTTAGTTAGCTGTAAAAATATCAAAATAAATAAGCAAATGTCTGAACTGCATTGGTTCAGTTGCTTCAAATTCACCAAGCATGGTTTGCAGCACTATATTTCCCTGCTGACAATCTATCGATGGACTCTCCAAAGGGAAACAGGGGCCGGTCATTACTGCTGTGACTTCAACAGTACAGATCAACTAAATGCTAATGTCAGTGAAACCGGTGACTCCTTGTATGTGATGGGATATATCAAACAGTCCTCATCAAAATGGAGAGACTTCTAGTAATGTTATAGTACACACTGACATAACCTCTTGTCTACCAAGGATGACTTCGTTTGTCGTTTGAACAACATGCAATATATGTGTATACACCACTTGGAGGATGTATATGATTAACATATGCTACCCTTTTTATGTCTTCTCAAGATACATCAATGAACTGTACACGTTTTATGATAAATAACCTAACATTTAAAGTGGAACATAGTTCGTTGTCTTGGAAACTATATACCAGAGGCTACCACAAACACAAAGAACTCTCTCATCAGTTGTCTGCTGATTCATTTCAACAAACAACTGAGAAATGTATTTTCTGTACAATGATACTATAGTTCAATTTTCTGTACCAAAACTAATCCATAATCTTCATTATTACCATCAGAAAAGTCAATAGTCAACAGTTGCTATGTTACACTGTATTTCTAAACAGACCAACAAAGCAGCCAATATATCTCTGTATTAACTAGGTCAGAAGTGTACGTGTGGTCCTTGATCACGATATTTGCCATGTAAAATTAAGACTGTCTCAGGTGAAGGCATAATGAAAAAACTTAAAGAAGATACACAACAAGACCCTTAATGTAACAAATACAAAAATTTCATTAGTTTACAAGTGGAGAGAGACACTAGTTTTATGGGAAACATACAGTGAATCTGTAAGCTTGGCATCTCAAAAATCCACCTGTTAAAGCAATTTTGTGCTTAGGTAAAAGGTGAAAACATTAAAATTTCATGTCCAAAACTTCAGCATGATCATGCAATTGCACAATTTAATAATTCAGGAAAATCATCAGGCTTTGGGTGGTAAATTCTACCATATGATTTCAAGTTCCTTTAACATAACAATAAAAGGTATCATATCTGATAATTTGGTGGCTGGCAGTTTTCATTCAGCTCAACTGTGTGCTTCTTGGAACAAGTCAATGGGGAGTATGCTAGTCACCTCATCACTGACACTGCAACGAGGGGCTAAGTTTGTAGGTTATTTGTGTATACAGTGCTTC
>VJOZ01015687.1:0-15986 GCA_009801055.1 Stichopus horrens | reverse complement strand
TTCAAGTATCCATAATTGTGTTTGATTATAAGATTTTAGAGATACAGCTCCAATATCCCCAACAATATTTAAGACTGGTACTATAACATGTAAGTATCCTCCAGTGTGTTTAGTTCAATTCTAATGTTTCTAATAATATCTAGCTTCCCCCAAATGTGTTCAAGTGTCAGTGTTGTCTTAATGTCATCTGTGCCAAGGATGTAATTGATATGCTAAAATACCATCCCCTGTACAGATAAGGTTATTTAGTGTTAGTTTAACATTGGATAACATAGTATCCTTACTTATTGAAGGTCAGTCTTTGTTTTTCTTCTCTGCCAGTATTTGCTATTACAGAGATATTTTTAGTAAGTTTTATGCTGATTCTTTTATGACTTCTGGTTAACTTTAAATACAGTTTTTCATGAAGTAGAATTGTGTTGAATTGTCCTTACATACATCTCAGATTGACCATGTGCTTATGTTACCACCTGTTGTTGTAACAAACTCTTTCACTTTTGTAAGTCTTTGTTTAGGGCTGTCTTTTATCAGAGTAGTTTTGATTCTGTTCTTGTTTTGTATATCATACAAAGTTTCTCTTCTTTGTCCTCCATAGACTGCATTCTTCTGCATGTCATCCTTCAGGTGTGGTTGCCACATGCTTAGGTACAGTGATGATATTGACTCATGAAATGTGCAGTACATTAGAGACAAGGACTAAATTAAAATATGCAGCAGGGGGACAATGACTAGCCAAATGTGCAGTAGTTAAGGAAGAAGTAATGAAATGTACAATAGGGAACAACAAATGGTGAAATGTACAGTATGTAGGGAACAATAACCATTGCAAAGACATCACATACAATGACAAAGTCTATGAATGACACCCTTAGTAGCTGGACTATGTCAGTATTTCTCCAGTGAGCAGTAGTGAAGGTATAATGTACCAACTTTGAACCATTTGTCTAATCATGTTAAAATTAACAAAACCTAGGTAGGGAATTTTTTTTTAAGCTGTTTAAATTATCCATTTCATTTGGTTTTATATGATACTATTGTTAAAATGAGTGCGCCAAACTCAGACTTTTGGCATTCGATGTACTTGTCAATAAATATTTTCACTTGCTGTGAACTCGTTTTGTTCGCCAAGAGAGTTTGTTTCAATTGAATAGGTATTTTTGATCTCTTTGGTAAGTCTTTCTGTGTTGCTAAAAACATAACTAAATAATTTGGTGGAACATTTATTCTCTATCTAGTGCGGTCTCCTATGCTGGCAGAAACTGGAAGTGTGAACATGTTAGTTTTCAAAAGCTTTAAAAATTGAAAGTGGAAGTAGATGAAGATGCAACTACCTGTTAGTGTTTTTTTTTTTACAGTGAACCATCCAACATGTTTTACATGCAAACCATGTGCTGCCCAGACTATAAACCATCTAGACTGTGTACCACAAGATCATGTTACATTAAAGCACTCATCCACTGTGCAGACCATCTACCTTACAGGCTTTGAACCATTTTGACCTTGTGAAATCTAGACAGCATACAATCCGGACAACCATGTACTAATCAGAACAAATACACCTAGGCAATGTCCTTCAAGTATCTGCACTATGTAAACAATTGCTTTTCATAACCCCCTGCCCCCACCCAAAAAAGAAGAGGGTGCCCCCCTCAAAAAAAAAGAGAAGAGGGTGCATTAATCCATGAGATTGCATATCTCATCTCTATCATTTTTCATAATCACTATTTTTTCAGATCACATGCATGTTAATGTGATTTATCATGTATGCATGAGACTAGGTGGAAGCATACCTGGTCATGAATGTAGAGCGCTCGTGAGTGGGCAAGTTACTTGATTTTGTGTACATGCCCACCAAAGTATTCACCTTCAGAAATAGCATGTGCGTCAAGTTGTTCCTGATATCAGAGCGCCCTCACCATGGGGGTAGTACTAAAAAACCCATCTTGTCTTTCAGTGTCTCAACTCCTTGCGTAGTATATATATTAGTCTGTTAAAACATACTGAGTGAAGGTACCATCAAAGGATGAAAAATGGCATTGCTACCAGACATATCGCTCAGCTCAAAAACATGGTCGCAAAGGTGGAAATACTAGGTCACACTGTATGGAAAAGCAAAGATGCAATAGCTTACTTATGTAGAAACCTTGTAATACCAGAACCTAGCAACCTGTATTAAATGTTATAATAACTATTACCTTTTATGTCATTGTACTGAGGAGCATTACTTACATCTCATTCTCAAGAACCTTCCGATCACTTTTGATCTTTCTTAGACTTTCTCTCTGAGAGGAGATTGTAAAACAATTTTTCACGTTTTGCTGGTTACATCTTGGCCTCTGAATTTTGAATGTTGATGGTAGACATATGTTCAAACCGTATTGGGCACCTTTTTACCAACTGTGACCTTCATCCACCATACACAGTGTCTTGGAGGAGTTGATGTTGCTTACTTTTCAGTGTGAAATTTAATCTTTGACCCCAAAACACATTTGAATTACCAAATACAGCAAAAATGAGATTTTTTAGTCCTAGCCAAATGTAGGCAATGAATCTGTGATGTGTGTGTGTGACGCCTGTCTGTTTGTAAAAACGATATCTAAGGTAAAGTTAGTCGAGTCTCACACGTGGCACATCGGTGCTTCATAAACAGGTGTTCCCTGTTGTTTTTGGTGGAGCTCAAAGTTCTTTTGAGGTCACCAGCGGTCAAACTGAAAACCGTGTAAGCAAAAGCTCAAAGAGGGTAACCATGACTAATCCCATAGAAATTGTGAGAGTTTGCCATATTGGACAGAAGATCCCTCTTGTTTTTGCCTGAGACTGAAGGTCATTTGATTTCTTCAGAGGTCTAACTGAGAAACTTGTAGACACAATCTCATAAGGAGGATAATATTGAATAATCTCGTAACTTTAAGGGTTGTGTGTATTTCGTAGGTGATTCCTATTGGTTTTGTGCAGGTCACCGAATGTCAAACTGTGAAAACCTTGTAAACACCATCTAAGGAAGGGTAATTGTAGGAATCTCATATTTAGTGTGTGCATTGCCCGAGATGAGTAGATGATACCCATTGTTTTTGGTGGCGATCAAAGGTCATGTACGGTCAGCAGAGGTCAAGATCATATAAAAGACAGCTGCTAAAGAGAATGTCAAAATAAGTATCATCGTCTGTTTCAGAAGTCAATCTATCAACAAGACATTTATTGCAATTGTTTCTGAGGCAGGACTTCCAACTGGCGGAAAACAAGCACTATCAGATTTCATAAACTATCTTCTGGAGAGCCATCTTTACTTTCTCAAAAATCTAGCTCGTGTTTGCTAAAAATATGGCAAGGGATGGCAAGGGCTTTCTAGGGACTAATTCGACCTCTGGCCCTTTAACTCTGACCTTAAATTTTTAATGAGAGACATAACTTCTGATCATGGGTAACCTTTCTACTAACTGCTGCCTTCATTGACACTGGTCTATAGTTAGGTATGAAAACTTGTCTGAGTCAAATTTGATCTCAAAACATACACATGATTCGTAGATAAAATCTTGCATACTCGTCGTATATTTGGATATGTCATAAAAATAGCCATTTTGGAATAAGGCATAGCACAAATTAGGATTTCACTTTGACCTCTAACCTTTGACCTCTGACCTTCAAGTTTGGAGGAAGACACACCTTCATACTACGGGTCACCTATTTACCAAATCTGAACTTCATCGGCCTTTGAGGAGTTGAGGACGCAAACTTGTAGAAATCGACACAGACACGTTCTTAACTCTACCCAATGGGTGTGTTCCGATCATCTGAAGCTGAAGACGGGCAAGGAATTTATGCGATGATGATTTCGTATGTATGTGACACTGCTTGTAAACATGATATCCAAAGAAGGGTAAGCATGACTGATCTTGGTGTGTGGGTTGTTCAACCTGAGTAGATGAGATCCCTATTGTTTTTGATGGAGGTCAACGGTTACTTGAGGTCACCAGAAGTCAAAATGTGAAAACGTTGTGAACACGATCATCTCAAGAACAGTAACCACGACTGCTCTCGTATTGAATATGTGGATTGGTCATACAATTAGACGATCTCTATTGTTTTCGGGAGGTTGAAGGTCATTTGAGGTCACCAGAGGCAAAACTGTAAAAACGTTGTAAACAATACATCCAAAGGGGTAACCTTGACTGATGTCATACTTAGTGTGTGGATTGATAAGACCGAAAACCTAAACACATTATCTGCAGAAGGGTAAATGTGACTGACGTCATACTACATGGGTGGCTTGGTAATACTAAGCAGAGGATCTCTATTGTATTTGATGGAGATCAAAGGTCATTTGAGGTCACAGAGGTAAACCTGTAAAACATTGTAAATACAAAATATCCATAAGGGTAACCGTGACTGATGTCATACTTTGTGTGTAAGTTAGGTATACTGAGTTGAACACTTCGTCTGTTTTTGGTGGAAGTCAAAGGTCATTTTAGGTCACCGGAGGTCAAACCTTAAAAATCTTGGGAACACATTATCTCCAGAAGGGTAACCTTAAATTATGTCATACGAAGTGTGTGGGTTGGTTATACTGAGTAGAAGATTTCTTTTGTTGTTGGTGGAAGTCAAGGTCATTTGAGGTCACCAGAGGTTCAAACTGTAAAAACCTTGAAAACACATTTTCTCCAAAAGGATAACCTTGACTGATGTCATACTTGATGAGTGGATTGGCCATACTGGGTAGGTGATCCCAACTGTTTTTTGGTGGAGTCAAAGGTCATTTGAGGTCACTAGAGGTCAAACGGTCAAAATCATGTGAACTCCTGTATCACGAAAAGACAAACTGTGAGTGATCTCACACTTTGCACGTCCATTGCTTATATTCAGTAGTTCAGTATTTAGTCGTCAAAATCTTTTAAACCTTTTATCTCAAGGAGATTAATTGTGAGGGATTTGATAGTCAGTATGTGTATTGTCGATGTTGAATAGACTGATTTCTCTCAATTTTTGCAGGTCTATATTTTTAGAGGAGCTAAGAGGTCATTTTGGATAAAGGCTTATGAATATGGTGTTTCATGAACAGAAACTGTTGTTGATCTCATATGTATCATGTGGGTAATTTATGGTTAGGTAATCATATGGCAAGGAATAACAATGACTTTTGGCTCTCTGACTAATCAAAATTTCGGCTGTGTATGTATGAAAAAGGTTAATTAATACTGGGCCTGTTCATTAATGTAGGATAATGCTGTCGCTGGATGCACTTGGGCTGTCCCCTTGTGCATCGCTTGCATTAACGCACAGGTCCAAAGATGATTAACCAGTTGTTGATACACGCAAAACGAGATTTTTTTTATAAAAGAGACGAAAACGAAAGAACAATTGTGTTTGATTGCAATACGAGCCCTCTAAGCACCGAGCCAACCCTCCATCAAGTCGACCATATGGTAAGTCTCTTAACATTTAATTTAATCAGGAATTTTAGATATCTCTAATTAATTTCAGATATCTCAAATTGAATTTCAGATATCTTAAATTTATGAGATATCTTAAAATACTTTCAGATATCTTGAATCATTTTAGATATCTCAAAATAACGGAGAATTTTAGATATCTAAAATTCAGTTTCAGATATCTCAAATTAAATTTCAGATATCTTAAATTCAATTTGCGATATCTTAAATTCTATTTCAGATAACTCAAATTCAATTTTAGATACCTGGAATTCAATTTTAAATTACTCGAATTCAATTTCAGATATCTAGAATATAATTTCAGATATCTTAAATTCAGTTTCAGATATCTTAAATCGAATTAGAGATATATGTAATAGAATTTACGATATGTGAAACTAAGTTTTAAATATCTGAATTTGAATTCGAGATATCTGAAATTCAGCCCACACCATGTTAAATTTATACATGTATACTGTCAGCCAATTCTGATAGGTCAAGTAGTGTCGGATACATTATAATGATTACAAGTTACCCTTTTTGCTGCTATTAAAAAATGTAACCTTTGATATAGGTTAGGACAAACAATCACTTCAGATGAAGACTGATACTGAGTACCCAAGGGCTTTGTATGGGTTCAATATACGTAATATACTAAGTACCGATGTACGGTGCATGTGTCGTCAAAACTCAGAGGTGGTACACAACACTACGTCACACGGATACATACCCAGTACGTACAGTATCACACTGGAGTTTTGCTGTACAGCTTTCCTCTTTCGAGAATTTTTCTTGCTTATGAATATGAATTTGAGATATCTGAAATTGAATTATAGATATCTGAAATTCTATTTCCCCTGTCCCCACTTTCTACTTCTTTTATTTTGCCTCCTACTGGACACCCTCCATGAAGACTCATTCTTCATTGCTGGTACGCTAAGCATACACATTAATACTTGGGAGTATTCTTTAGAAGCGCAAAGCTAATTTTAACATGTGCAAACAAGGTAAATTTCCCCGAATGGCTGGTTTATTCAAATAGAGTGGAACGTGTGAAGGAGGGTGGAAGGTGAATTATTGATAATTCCGAGGAGCATCCACGCCAACAGGGACATGCAATGTAGGGGTTTGACTAGACGTGAAGGAACGAAGTAATGGCGTGGGTTTGTTTCTGGGGTTAGTGATAGTACACTATTTTAGAAGAGCGCCATCGTATAGGGACGCGGACAATAGCTACTGAAAACGATTGGTTCGCAACGCCTCTCTGCATGATAGCCAAAAACGACCCTACCGGTTATTCTAAGTTGTGTAGGCATTCTTGCATTAGGGACTTCCTTGTCTGCAATTTTCAGTCAATGGGAAAAAAATCTATGAAAATCGGTGTTACATATCTAATGGGATGAAAGGATAAAAGAATCATAAGGAACTATTCTTTATGTTTGATTTATTCTTGGAGCACTCGGCAAATAATGGGAGGGTCAACTTACCTTTATTCCCTCACTTTTTCTTTGGAATGAGAAATGAGATTTTTCAATACCGTCTGATGTGCACTTCCACGTTGTTACATTTTGGCCAAAAAGTTGTTACATTTTGGACCAAGTTTGAAAGTTGTTACATTTTGGGCAGAAAATTGACACATTTTGAACCAAGTTGTTACATTTTGGTCAATTGTTACAAAATGGGACGTACCAGGGACAGTCTAGCTCTAGGTCACCTTACATGAATAATTGGATAGGCCTATACCTTCCACTGCGTAGGACGAAAAACGTCGGGCCTACCTGTGAGTCCATGGCTTTAAGGCCTATTACCACAGGGGTACAATTTCTTCAGGCAATGATTACATAATTCTTTATCTTTTATTTACCTTATTTTTTTAAGAAATGAACGGGGGGGTCATTTAACTTCGGGGGGTCTTTTCACATTTGATACTCATTACAGTATATAGCCAATCTGGCAATTCTGTTGTTGTGACAGTAGCTTTGGAAATTATCAGTCAACCTAAAAACATTGAAGGACACAATACATGGAATGATTTTCTCAAATATTGGATATGCAACTGTGCAAGGAGAGTGAGTGGGGATTAGATCCTATTGGCTGCACTAACCAATGTTTAACTCGATCGGAGATTTGTGTATTTAAAATTGTAGGAGCATAATTAAAGCTGGAATATGAGTTAGAAATTTGTCAGTGAAAGTTAAATTCCACGAAATATGTCAGCCACTACAAAAAAAAATAATAATAATTGTTTGAGCCCCATTTTTGCATTCATAGTCATTCCCAGTTATCCACCTTGTTCTCACAGAATTTCCATAATTTGCTAAAATCATGTCTCGAGAAACCCTTTTCTGCATGATAGAAAATGACGTGATATCGAGTCATACCATCATGGTTAGGGTTTGTGCCTTTTAAAACCTTATCATGTATGACATCATGTGAGGGTTGGCTTATTTGTCTGTTTGATTTTAATTAAAGGTGATTGACTGCTATGCTTTCTTGGAGGATTTGAATTTTGCAGGGCCAACAAAATGTTGAGAAAGTTTTCATATTCAACCATCTGGAAGATGAGTGAGTAGTTCTGTCTTAAATGTTGTGACAAGTAATTTTTCCCCTACTTTCTCCTCCCTGAAGCACTGCAGAAGAACAAAGTAAATGACAAGGCAATTGCCAGCAAAACTCATATCCAGGTTTAAGGTCTTTAATCTTTTAGTCCTTTCGTTATTATATTGAAATGACAAAGTTACTATACTTATTTCACCAAGGTGGTGTAACATGTGATCAATATTCAGTGCTCTCCATAGAATTTGAAGAAAGGGACTGGGTGGACACACATGATTCGCGATCCTGAGGGTTGGGGTGAAATTATTCAACCTCAATTACCTGTCATGTTTAAGGATGCGACCACATATATAGAGAGGATTTCTTGATCTTGTTAAAACACATTGAATTCAAAGAATAGCAAGGGATATGTTCTCATATTCCAAAACATCTTTTAATTTTGATTTACACACTTTCCGATTATGACTGTATTAATGAACACAAATTGGTCCTATGCCATGATCAAGATGTGACGTAAACACTTGTGCATTGAAATATAACTCTGGAGAAAACTGAAAAAAAAATCGATATACAACCAGAAACAAAGAAAAATATGATTTACGTTAGGTATAATACAAAGATTGCACAATAAAATTCATTATACTGAACAATTAAAAAAAATCATGATGACATTAATTAATCAAACTTTGGTCTGGCCTATCATCATCTTTGCAGAGGTAGCTTAACTTGTGAATACTCATATATTTAAATAGTTCGATGGTAAGTTATGGTTTAATTGTAATGTTACCAATTATGATTATACTCGAATAAAATTCATTTCAAATTCGATTAGAATTCCAGTGCAACGAACAATCGTTAATTAAAAATTCAAGATTCGTGCATGAAAATCTGAATCAACGAGTTCGAGCAGAGACTGAAGAAGAATGAAATTCACTTAAAAAGAATATGTGCATAAACCAATCATAGTAAGAGTGAATTGTACCGGAAATAAGGTGAAAATATACGGTTCACTCCATTTCACTCCATGTGTATGAACCTTCGCTCCATTTGGAGTGAATTTTCACTCACTACGGCTGAACTCACTCTTTCCACAAGTAAGTCATTTATATCATCTTTTTGAGTGAATTTCTTTCTTTGTGTGTAGAGAGTTAGGTTTCTGTGTTGGCTTACTGAAAGTTCGCTCCATGAAGCCAATATAGCAGTGAATGATAACGGAATGAGTTAAAAGTCTTTGCTCAAGTAAGATACCTTAAAAAGAGCCAATCTTTACTACGTTGGTAAAACTGGATGAATCAGAACTCGCTTTATTGAACATTTTAAACTCAAAGTTTTTCCAACTATAACATCCAATGTTAAATACATCAAAGCTAATATTGGTTCCCCAGGTATCGATCCCCAGAATCAGTGTAAACACTTTTCATAGTCAAACTTTATCTTAAAAGCATCTGTATATTTCTGAAGAAGCATATGATAGATTTCTGCTAATGATAATAGTCAGCTATAACTGCATTGAAGTACGTAATATGATGAGCATAAGGAATTGAATGTTAAATGGTATATCAAATATCACTCAAGATCAAGTAAATATACAAAACATACAGAGAGCAATTGTCGAAGGTAGAAAGTATGTTGTATAAACTCTTTGTGGTATCTAGTATATTATAGAGACACTGTACACATGGGATGTCTAATATGTTCATTTACATATATAGCATCTTTATGTGTTTCTTCGGTACTCTATAACATGTTACAGGCTCTGATACCTTGTAAAATACCGTCATGATGACAGCGCCACCAATCACTTTAAAGGCTCGTCTTTGAGCAAGGAGATATAACAAGAATAGCGCCATGCATAGGTTTCGTGTCCTTGGTATGGCCATGTGATTATTTGGGAGAGCGCACCACATTATGTCTCAATTGATGCGCCCTAGTTATCAATATAGGATTACAATGACAATAACCAATTGTGGATTAAAAGTGTTAAGAACAACATTTCCGTTATTTCGACACATTTCATTGTTACTATGGTGGCTATTCCATAACCTTGTGACTGTTAAGGATGTATCTAGTGAGAGTAAGGTGATAATAATCAACCTAACATGTTTTGTATGATGTATTCCATATCCCACCCTCTCCCATTCCAATAAACTTACAGCGAAAAACTTACATGAATTCAGCAATGTATTGCTATTGAGCGTATTTTAGGGCTAAAGTTAACCTTAATTGTTTAGTGCTGTAATTAATATCTTCTCATCCAAAACTGGAAAGTTGTGTTTTGTTGATATTTTCAATATACAGTGAACTTATATCGAGGAATGTTATCACCGACCGGGATATCGAAACAACGATAGTACCCTACTAAGTTGTATTCTTATAACTGAATTGCATATCCTTGATTTGGCTTTAGATAGTCCAATGTTGCTGCATTTGACCCAGTCCAGTAATTCGTGAATTTGTGGTAATTTATTAAGATCACTGTTTCAACGTTTATAAATTTACATAAGTGTTTTCCAATATTGTCTCTATGTTCCTAGTCCCTTTCTTCAGACACTGTTTAAAAAGTTTCTTTTTTTGTATTACATTGAACGTGGTGGTATCAACTCTCAGATATCGTCTCAATAGTGTACCATATGCAGCAATGCACAATAACCGAGTACCATATGCAGCAATGCACAATAACCGATGACAAACAAAGTCATTAGAAGACCGGTGCCGTGATGTGACCTCCTAAATTTAACAGTTTGGTCAGCTGCTGTGAAAATTGAGGTAAAAGAGTAATGGACAACCACCATCAAGTGACCCCATTCACAAGCCACTGGCACTTCCTTTTTGGGTTTCTCTTTAAGTTTAGTACCCGTTTCATTGTTACCTCCAGATCTGTGGGTCACAGCCTATTAGTCTTTTAAAGTGTTCCAACATATAAAGAGGCCTGTGACGTATAGAGATGAACACTCTCCTACGCTTATTACAATATTTACAATTCACGCAGTGATACAAAAATTGTGTCATCTTGTACTGCTCTTGATAATTCAGTTGATCAGCAAGTGCTAATTCACTCTGAATTGATTTGAGTACATTTCTAGTGATTCCTTCGTCTAATCTCTGGAGTGTTAAATCATCAAAGTGTGTGAGGATAACTGGGCGTATTGTGAATGATGATATGACCACCAACCACCGTCAGAGGATGGTTAATTAATAAAAGCTGAATTGGAGTAATAATGTTGACACTGTGACAATCAGTTACCAACACAACTCATTAATGTCATTTCATTTACCAAGAAGTGTACCTATTCTGCTATAAGATCGTATTGGTATCTCAAAAATTATAGATTCTACTTTATTATCTCATCGCCCTATAGGGGCTAGATAAGATATTGTAGTCACTTGGCTAGTGGAGCTATATATTGTACTGCGCACGCATGGGGAAAAGGTTGCCATGGAAACGCTTAAAGTGGATGAGTAGCGACACCCCATGGTAGAGTGCCAATGTGTGTGTGTGTGCGACCGGACGTGTCCAAATTGTGGTTTTTCAAGAATAGTTTGAAAAGCACTTGAGTGATTAAATTTAAACTTGGTAAGTTTGAGTATGATGCCAATATGTTCAAGATGTATTAGTTGTATGGAACAATTTGCTGATTATTTAGAAAAAAAGAAGCCACTTTTGCACCCAAAATTGCTATTGCCAGCATATCGTGAGGTGTATTTGAGCATTTAATGCAAAATTTTGCAAGTACTTACTTTAGAATGTAATATTCAAGGTATATCACTTTTGTATTAAAGAGAGTGAAATTTGCTGATTTTTTTAAACAAAAAGGCAATTTTGCCCCAAAATGTGTATTTCCAGCATATCTTGAGAACTATTAAACCAATTAACTTAAAGTTTTGTAAGTACTTACTGAAAACACGTTGTTCAACATAATATTACCGTAATGGTAAATCCAGGGAAATTTGCTGATTTTTGAGAGAAAAAGTCAATTTTGTCCAAACTTTGGTCTGTATTTTCAGCATATCTTGAGAACTATTAGACCAATTAACTTAAATTTTGTAAGGACTTACCTGAAAACACATTGTTCAACATTTTATTACTGTAATGGTAAATCCAGTGAAATCTCAGAGCTGATATTGGAGAAAGTTATTGGTGAAAAGTTTTGCACGACTGCTGCTATGAACACAATAACGAAGATGCAGCATAAAACTCTTATAGCAAACTGGTGAAATGCTATGATTGTTTGGGAAAAAAATAAATGGAGCCGACATCCGGGTCAATAGACACTACCTTTTAACTTTAGCCAAAACAACTTTAGCAGAACTGGTCCCTGTGGATAATGTCTTTGAACATTCCTGCAAATTATGAGAACGTTGTTTTAAAGTCAAACAATAATTGTAGCAGAAGCAGGTCTTCAACAAGTAAATAGGAGACTAATGTGCATATCATCCATAAAGGGATGCGCTTTTATCATTCCCCTAAATGTAACCATTAAGTCTAGCTTAGACCTATATGGAATTACCCAATGTTATAATTGCGTTCTGTAGTGTAATATGCACATATACTTTTGAGACGTTATTTTTATTGTTACTTTAGCCTACGTAGTGGCATCAGGCTATAGGCTTTAGCTTGTTAGCTTGCTACCTTGCAGTAGATATCAATATTACCATTTTATGTTCGGTTCTGTTGACCACCATTTTATGTTCGAAAAAAAAGTTCCTCTAATTTAGAATCAGTGCCAGGAACTCAATGACATGTGGTTGCAATAAACTATTACAAACGCCTATGTGCAGGCCCTGTATTGAAATCAAAGCATATTGGCTATGAGGTATGAAACTTCGTGGATTGCCCTCCTCTTTTAAAAGTGGTCTCACGCTTTTTTTAAAAACAATCACAATCATTCTTAACAGTTATTAAAGAAATGAGTTTTATTTAAACTCAGGCATGATAAGTCATGAATTAATGACTTATTTATGACTATAATGAATTATTAATGACATGATAAGTCATGAAATTTTCCAAAACGTTAATGTTACGTTGTGATAGATTACTGTGCCAAGTTAGATGAAAATCCAGCTAGGAGTGCAGTTGTGACTGAGAAAGAAACGAGATATCCGAACTAGTTTCATTTATATCGCAATATTTCTATCTCTCTACGTCGTAAGCGAGCAAAGCTAAAATAAATTCTCCCACATCAATGGGTTCATTGGTTTTCATCACAGCCCTTCTTCTTCTACCCACCACGTAGGTTTGACAGCATTGTTCCCATAAAGGTCCGAGCTTTCTGCGAAGTTGAGACACTTCACGGAGGAATCTCCGTCCTCTGTCACCTCCGTTAGCATGAAGGAAATTAATCATGACAATGAGATCCTCATTTCTAACAGGATCAGGAGGTGAAAATTCATTTTGTAGAATATCTGAAAGAACACGGTAAAGTTGACTCAGCATCCGTCGTACAACATCGAGTAGACCAGGAGGATGGGATCCACAAGGCAATACATCATCACATGTTAGAGAAGATGAGCTTCCTCCTCCTCGTTTTGAGTCAGGAATCCTCTGGTCAGAAGAGGAGGAGGAGGAGGAAGAGGAGGATCTTGATCTTCCGTTGACAGTTGTAGTCGATTTGCCGCTCGAAGTTCGTTTTGTTGATCTACCGTTTGAAGCTCTACCCCTCGACCTTGATCGTGCAGCTCTAGTCTCTCTTGTTAAGTAACCAGTCGTTTCTTTATTTAGGGAAGTCGTCTCGATTTTGTTAGTGACGTCAGTTTCGGTTGTGATTCCCGTTGGGTGTCTCTCAAAGGTTGTGGCTGAAAAACCTGTCAATGGGATTTGCCAACTTCCGTTAGTAACCGCTTTGATTATTGGTGTGACGCCGCTGTCTTCTGCATTGGAACGTCGGGAACGATATGTCGGAGAAGCTAAGGTTGCCATGGATACTATTATCAGAACTGAAAGGAAGAACCAAAATTGAGCCATTCTTGTACGTAGCGTATATGCGATATTGTTTTTTTTTTCACTTTCGGTTGGCTGTCTTCTGTTTGTCAATGGCCCTTAGATGAAGACTCCACCTTTAAAAGCTTTAAATTGAACCATTCCTATGAAAAAGAAAAGACAAATATCAGTAAGTAGTAAGCGGTACATCATGGTTGGGTTGAGTTTCTTCCACCCGTTGGATATTTTCACTCACTTTAAATATCTGATTCTGCAGTTTAGTCCATTATAAGAGGCGAATATGAATACACCTATGTGGTCGGTAATGAAGAGTACTAGGATCACCTCGGTTTTTAAATCATTGGATTTAGGAATACTTTTATTAATTTGTTGATTCTTGTTTTATATTACTTGTTTCTTAGAGTTCCTATACTGATATCTTTCTGGATTTGTTTTCTCTTTGTTTTCTTTAGTCTTATTATTATATAATATCGCATTGTCTTGCGTTTTATTTAATTCGTTTCATTTTTTAGGCTGTCAGGATAAAGTGAGGTCAGAATATTGGTCAGTACAGTTAGTGGTCGAAATTGGAAGGGGGAGGGCGGCAAACATATTGTTATTTCAGGCTTAACTTAGCCCCACCAGCTGATGGCGCATATCGTACAAGGTAATTTTGGCAAAAATGCTTGCCAGGTAGCAGGAAATAGCACTTCGCAAGTTTGTTTTCAACATAAAAAATTTAATTACGAGGACTTTACAGGAAGCAAAAGTTGTTTGATTATTTAAAAGTTAAATTTACACAATTAACTATTTAGGCACAATATGGTCATTTTGCAATAAAACGATCAAGTGTCTCTTCACACAGATTTAGGAGCACAACGTTATGGTCATTAAAGAACAATGGTGCCATTTTAAGGAAAGGGTCATATAGCAGTTATTCTCCATTTCATCATGAATGATATCGGGTCAGCCTAATATTATCTCATTGATACTGACCACTATGCAATATTGCTACTACTGACATATAATGTAACTACTTAAAAATATGTCATTTTCACCCTAAAAGTTGATGAGTCTGTTTCATTATCTATGCATGGGGTTCATTAAACCTCTCTCTTTTGTCCATTAATGTACGTACGTGCCTATAAAACATACATTATATAGGCACATATACATATACGTACATATACACATGTTATTATCCGGCAGTGCAATTATGCATCAGGCCATGCAGGGCTAGTCTACTTTAGGCCACATTTAATGGATAGTGCATGTGCGGTACCATGCATTATTGCCTTCTGTCGAAAACAAATAATTCGCATTGTAATATATAGGCATGAGTAAGGTCAGGAGTGCCGGGTGCAATTTTCTACAGCAATCACGAAGCATTAGGTATTGCAATCTATGTTCTTTTTGTCTTTTATTTTGAATGGGGGCATACCCCGGGTACCCCCGGCTTCACCAATATGGGTACATATTCAACCCCGATTTCATGGCAAGCATAAGTCTCCTTCTACTCATAAACGACGGTATGTGTTTTTAATATTTACACCTGTTTATTGTAGTCTAGATTGATGCCGTTTGTCAGTGAACTTATTAAACTGTACAAAGATGTCACATTGAGGTTAATTATCCCTGACGCCGACGTCTACGTTAGTGATGTATGACATAGTGAAGATGATCACATGGTATTTGATGTGAACACACAGCAGGTGCGGAATCAATGTCAACTTTAATGTAACAGTAATGCAGCAAGAAATCTCTATGTCAAGAGGACACAGTGTCAAGTTATTGTGCTCCACATAATATCAAACGAACTATAGTACAAATGCAAAACAACCAGAACGCTTCTTCAAAGTGATCAGACAGTTCGGAATCCTGTTTTAACTATTTTATTTTTATTAATAATTACAGCTGCACCGAGTATGTTATGTTGTTTTTCTCAGTTTGATATAAGGACAAAATCATAATCACTCAAAGAATCACCCAACAACTATATCGCCAGTTGGTTTGATAGTTCATCCTGCAGCAGGTGCAGTAGCAATTTAATCCATCCAACTATTTCTACACTGCAGTATACAATACAA
>VJOZ01015672.1:4439-18166 GCA_009801055.1 Stichopus horrens | reverse complement strand
ATCCTAGCTGGCAAGAGCCAAAGATTCTTTTTAAGAAGATGGCAGTATCCCTGTGATCTGCCGCTGCCTGTTGGCATACATCGGTCCCCTACAGTCGGCCGACGGGGGCCGACTGGTACCTGACCAAAAGAGGAACTTGTCAGTGATAAGAGGAAGAGAAGCATTTGATGATGTTTTGTTGTTAAAGTAAACTTGGCATTATCTCTTCAAACAAATAATCTATAACAAACTTAAAAAGCACTGATGTAATTGTGTGACTAGCTTCTCAGAATCACTAAAACTACAGAAAAGGAAAATTACAATGCGTCTCTGACGCCTTTTACTGCATTGCCTTAAAAAAAACTACACTTCACGCACCGTAGCAAGCTGCACGATTGGCAAAACGTACAAGCCAAACGCTTTGATGAATCTTGCATAAGAACATTAACAGCAAGTTTGATATTTTATGTTCTGTGACTTGCCTTGGGATACCCATATTACCATCATTTACGATAAGTAGTGAAGTTCAGTACCTTGTACTTGTCTTCATTCATGAATGGCAAGCTAAGGCAGGTACAATATAACTGTACTTTCAGAATGTCCAGTCACAATTTAACTCCAAACTGTCAGTGTCTTCTTTGATCATCGAAAGTTAGGGCCCAAGTCGTGGCAGGTGGACAGGCCTGCTCAGTACTGTGAGGCAATCATAACCGGGTGGACATAAATATTGATTGAAAGTACAGACTCCTCTTAATTCGTAGTCTCTCGCCTCCTTTTCTCACAGGGCACACTCCTCTGCATGTAGCAGTCGACAAGAGGGACAAGGTCCTAGTCCGAATGTTGCTGGAGCACGGGGCAAACGTCAATGCTATGGTAAGTCTGGATGCTAGATATGTTGCTCCTGAATTCATTTGTAACCCCCCTCTTTCCCCCCCTCCCCTNNCCCCCCTCTTTCCCCCCCACCTATGCACATGCTCATCAGTGCATTGTTTTTGTGGAAAAGCAGACAGAGTCATAAGTTCTGCTAGGGCTGTTGAAGCAGTGCTTTGATATTTACCACAAACATGACAATGTGCAACATTTTGGGATGTGTACCTTTTTGCTGTTCCCAGTGCCTTGTGAGGTTGTCAAAAGCTTAAAAAGTTCAGGGAAAAAGAAACTCCACGATGGTTTTTAAAGGAGGTTGGCTTTTCACTCTAAACTTGAAGAAGTTCTTTTCTTCTTTAAGCCGTGGCAACATTATATTTGCACACTTTGAATTAAAAACAATAGGCTCTCAGTATTTTCCATCATGGTATCATCTGTGCTTTTAGTCTTACTCTCCTCCTTCATCCTCCTACCCAGAAAACATCCACCTTTCTCTTGATCACTTTCTTAATGATACTTTTAATCCTGCCAGAAAAAAAAGAAGAAAAAAAAAAGGAAACTTCGCAACCTTTCCCTAACTTCTCTCACAACCTCTACCTCAGTCACCTGTCCCTCCACCTTTCTCCTGGTCATGAGATACTCTCTTCATGTTCCAGGGGGCACATGGCCAATGATCATACCCTTTAGTGCTTCTTTTAAAACTTGCAGGACAGCCGAAACGGTTGGACACCGCTTTTCATCGCAGTGGCCAATCAGGACATCGGGATGATAGGGATCCTGGTGGAGTTTCGGGCCAAGGTGAACGCCCAGTCTTACTCTGGCAACTCTGCCCTCCACATTGCCACCGGGAGAGGTTACACAGATGTGGTCAAAGTGATGGTCCAGTATGGGGCGGACCTGAGCCTCAAGAACTCTCACTGGGAGACCCCAGTCAACGTGGCCAATGTTAACGCCAATGAGGTGCGTCCATTTTGGTAGTTATTCACTTGAATAGGATACTCTTTCTGGGTCACAGACAACATTTATTGCAGCATATTTGGTGTTTGGCATGTAGAAGAAATTTTTTCCAGATGTTCTGTGGCCCTCCAAATGTCTCACATAGATGATGCAGGGCATTGTTTTAGAAACAAAATGTGTTGAATAAGGAAAAACACTGAATCATAGGAACATTGCATTAAAGAACTGTGAAACAGTGTTAAAATGTTTGAGAGTCAAACATATAAAGGGGTAATGTAAACAATAGGCTTTGAACATGTGATTAAACCCCTTGATCACATGAGACAATTTGTTTACATGCAGGCCTCAACTCTGCTGAGAAGCACAAATAGTAAAGCTGTGACATTGCACAGGACTGATGCATATTAAATGATAGTCCCCTGTGTCTGAAGTTGTGTGCTTTGACCAATCAGAGACCATCTGAACATAGTTTGGTGATTCATGATTTTGCCCCTTTGTATATCTCTGTCAGGAGGCAGGTCTCGGGAAATGAACGCAATAAAAGCGGTTTGAAATGTACTGTACCCGTAGACAACCCTGTAGCCAGTTGTTATTTAGAAATGCTGTTGATGAATGGTGCGCTGGTGATGCGGAAACCGCTTTCTGTGCTTATCAAACATTGGTACTTTGTTCTCTCCAGTGGGACATCAAGCACAGATCTGGTTTCTTCCTTTGCCACAGAAGACATTACTTTCCAGGAGGGGAGGGAATTGAAAGTAGAGAGTGGGGGTGTGGAATTATACTTCCCTGGTTGTGGGTGGAGAAAGTTTCTAATAGTTTGGATCAGTCCATTCCTAGCCATTACTTGGTCCATGTAAAACGGTGGCTTGTTATTGTACGTTCATTGAGGGCTACGTCCCAAACGTCTACTTTCATGAATCATCGATTCATAGTCATCGACAGTGATGATAGTTTCATCAATTGTTCCTCTCAAGCTTTTATTTTTCATTTTATTGTTCCTCACAGATGGGACAGTTGCTCAGGAGGATCTGCAGGGGAAGCCCCACAGCAGCATTGATGGCCCATACGGTTATAGCTGCCGAAAAGCTACCCCTACCACCACTGCAGGCATCTTACCCAAACTCCTACAGTCCACCTCCTGCCGTTCAAACTTCATCCAAGCCGACCCTGTCTTCCAGCCACGAGGATGTCCGTAACGCCCTCAGCAACAAAATCCATCGCAAACTGTCACGAGACGGCCTGACACCCTCCTCGCCGGTCTCCGGCAGGGACAGTCCGAACTTCAGAAAGAGGATTAAGACGACGAAAGTGGTCAAAGTTGCTGTGGATGGGGACAGCTTCCCATTGGGTAAGCTGACCCCTATATCAGACGGGCACAAAATTTCAGTCATAACAAAGTCGAACAGTGAGCCAGAGCAGCGTCTTCAATCAAATGACTCTGGCATCGGTTCGTGGAGAACCGACTCGGACCCTCGGGGAGACATCGACAAGATCAAGGAAGAGAAAATGGACACCAGCTCAGGGACTCACGAAGACACAGGTGGCCCACCGGTTCTGTCCGCCGAAAGAGATTGTGTCATGGATTCTGGAAAGGATGAGAATACTGTTGAATTCAACATCTCAAGCGGGTTTCAAACTCTCTCGGAGGGCGCCAGAGTAACGGTTGAAAAAGTCAATCAACTGCCAATGACAGCGATCAGCAAAGGTTCAGCTAACACCTGGGAGGAGAGAATGGAGGTGGACATAGCCCCCCCTGAACTGAAAAAGATGGATTATAGCGGGAGCAGGTCAGGCTTTTCTGGGAATGCTGAGAAGCTTCCAGATGGCCCACCCGTGATGAGAACAATTGATGGCTCTCCTTTAAGGATGGACCATATGTTTGGGACACCGCCTGGGTCAGGACAGCAACAGAGTTCAGTAAACGCAAAAGTGACGGTCAGGAAAGAAGACCACGTCACTGGAAGTAACAGCGGTTTTGATGTAACTGCAGTGCCAGTGTACAGGAAGGCCATGCAGAATGGCGCACAGATGTCAAAAACCAAAGAAAAGATACAAGCAGGGAGCGCATCAACCACTGGTAGGATCCCAAGATCCAGTACTCTGAGTGGCATGAAGAGACATAATTCACAGGATTCAGATGAAGACGACAAGTTGGTCATCGTCGAAATGAGGACGAAACCGCTCAAGAAGACGATGTCGTCAAGCTGTCCCACCAGTCCGTCACTCAGCCTCAGGTCTGCTGGTAATGAGCAAAGGTTGACTCCATCTCCAAAACGGGCCCTAGAAACGTAGCAAGAGAGGGACCAAAAGTCACTCGAAATCATGGAAATGGCCCCATGCATGTCAGGACCCTGATGAACATTACTTCATCCAGAAAGAAACAGGAAGCATCTAGACTGGACGGCCATAGCAGCGAGCATCGTTAGAGTAGCTGTGGTCTTGCAACGGGAATACAGACGGTTCATGGGATGATGAGTATAGTTTCAAAGAAAGAAGCAGAATTAACCTCTGGAAACCAGTGCTTTGGAAAACTTTTTTAAAGCTGATGACGGACAAGCGCTCAAACCCCAAACTATGGAGGATACTTAAAATATCCTGCTGTACTCCAGACAACTCGGACGGGCATTCTTAGAGTTAAGTAAAATGAACCTGTAGACATCTGAAATGCTGCTCCAGCTGATGTGTTTTCCAAAAGAGTGAAGAGCACACCTGATTGAGACTGGACATATCAGTGGAGTTAAAGCTAGTAGAAGAGTTTCCCTTTGGATCAGTGCTAGGTGATTATTTAGGTAATCTGATAGCTGGAAACTTGAAAGTAATTTCAAGATTGTTCAGATCGTGCGGGCAACTTAAGTCACGGCGACCCAAATTTTGGTGGAACTTCCATCGTATGTCCCTCACTTCAGTGTGTTGCTGTATTGCCAGTTCATGTCCGTATATGGAATGATGACGTCAGTTGTCACGGAGCACCATCACCGCTTGTATCGAAAGCATCAATTCAGTTTGTTCTATCAGCTCGTAGTTTTCACTCAGACACCTACAGCCATGACAAAACACCCGGCATGGTTTGAGGGCCACAGAACGCCAGGTGAAGACGTGCTATTTGATATGATTTCTGGTGTTCCTCAGGTCAACTCATACGTCTGCTCTCGTTCCCCTTTATGTATCTCTGTCATATTCTCTGAGAAACTGCAAACAATGTGCGTCGTAAGCATGTGCATGTGGAGACAATGTTCTGCACTTCCATGTTTCAGATTTAAAATATTCTAGATTGAGCTTATATGATTTTCATTCAAGACTGATTTACTGCTATGCAACCCCCGGAAATGTAACGGTGAAAAGTGAAGGTTAGGAGAGGGCATTGGTGATTCTGTAATAAGTTTTGAAATGTACTTGTACTCAGGGTTTTAAATATTACAGATATATTCGACTATAGTCAGAATTCCAAAACCTAACCTTTTGTTCTCGGTTACATCATGTTCATATTTGAAGTGACATCAGTTGGTACTAGTGCGATATTTTGTTGTTGCAAGTGTTACAAACCCAGTAAATGGAAGAAAATCTTTGCGCCAGCAAAGTTTGCAAAAACGGACACATTTGGTTTAGTTCTTGAAATGTATTAGTGCATTTGTATCCATTAATTTGGTAATGGTGGGGGTGCTTTGAAATCAAACTGTCAACATTAGTCAGCACTCAGCAAGTTAACCTTAGAAAGAAATCAGAAGTCAACGTTAGAAAAATAAAAAGACATGAAAGAAGTATCAGGTTTGAGAGTCCTATCAGGTTTGAAAAAGTATTAGTTAGTTGTAAGAAGAGAGACCATGAAAAATCCTGATCTCCCTTCCTCTAGGAGGTTCAAAATGGCCCAAACAGCATTGTACAATTATTCCAGGTAAAAGCCTGAGGTGGAGTTGGTCAGAGAGTTTGCTTGGCAGAAAAATGTTCTTTTCCCCGTGGGCCTCAGACAAAGCAAAACCGTTAAAATTAATTTGGGGACAAATGAACCGTAAACGTTATTCATTAGTCCATGCATGTGTTTGATTTCGATGTAGTAATTACCAGGACGGCATTTGGAATTCCATTTGGTCGATGGAATTTTGATAATCCTGTTTGGACAGAAATTACTTCAAAAGAAAGACACATCTGAATAGATCAGAAGCTTCTAAACCATCCTCAGGGTCAGTTACCTCAGTTTTGTTTAATCTTCATTCTTTGGTCGTTATTTCTTTGCTTTACGCAAACTCCTTCCTGGGCTTTGTTTATATCAATATATTCAATCGTGTGTGTTTACCACAGGCACCCTCTCCTGACCGGTGGCCCGAGACACATTTGCGAAGGGTTTTCGTTGTGAGTTCGGTGAAGTCTCCGTGCACAAAACATCAAAACCTCATAGAATTTCAGTGAAGATGATATCCACATTGCCAGTCATGCAGCATGTTGGATGCAGACTGATTGGATTAAAATTTTCACTCAATATCTTGTGATATTTGCTTAAAATCTAGTGGCATTGTCATGATGTGGACTTTCTACATGCAGTAGTGCACTACAAAGAAAGTTTATCTTTTTTTTTAGTTTCCCTGTTTAATTTGTAGCAGAAATTTAAGAGAAATATGTATACTGTGGACTTTCTTTTATGTTGGTGTGTTGTAGTTCCAGAAATCCCCAAATTGCTTAATGGTGTGATTTGCTCTATTCGTGACAGAAGTTGTTGACATTCATTGTTATTGATCAATTGTTTTCTACTTTTTATTTTTTATGTATTCCCGTTCATACGCTTCCTGTAGAGTGGCTTGTTTCCTTGGCGATATATGCTATGAAAAAATGTTGTTTTTGTGAAAGAAGCTACAATGCCTCAATACATTTTTTGGCGACTTGTGAGATTGCCCAGTGAAAAAGATAAATCAAACTTGTGTCTTTTCCCTCCAAATTTGATATTTTTCAGTGATTTGGGGGTAGCTCCCTCTACATCGAATGCAATAATATGTGGGGAACATATTTACAGATCAACACTCTTCCTAAAAGTTTCTGATAGCAAGCATGCAAACCCTAGACTGAAATGTTCATTTTTTACTGTGTTGAAGCAAAGTGGTGTGATTGTTGCCAAGTGTGGATTTTAGCAACTCAAAGCAAATTTGCCACAGCTAGACTTTTTGAATACCATACTATGTTCAGTCGATCAATGTTTAGAGTTGGTAACTAAGGTAGTCTGGCCGACAAACTCACAGAAATCATGCACATGACATTTCGCGTTCTACGCCACTCCTCCGTGATGTGACTAAAGCAGTCTGCAAACGGATCACCCAACATAAGAGACAGAGTGGGGTATGGTCAGTCGTGAAACAGTGTCACCTGGTCTACGCCTTCCAGTGTCCCACTGTTCATCCTGCCCACAATGCAGAAATAGTTGAAGTATCAAATGTGCTATACTAAAGAAACCCTCCTCATTTAACTGTGTTTAGGTGTTAAAGCTGGCAGAATATCAGGTAGGTAGGTCTAACTATGGAGTGTACTCACTTCCTCCCTCAGATGATGATACGTAGTCAAGCAGAGGATGAGCATGGAACAACTCCTTAGGACAGTTTCATCTTCTTCCCCGGCCCCACTTTGTGCCTCCACCAATGTGGGTGAATTCCGTTGGTGGGCCTTCGTTATTGTAAGGGGTGATTTTCTCACAATCAGATCTTGAAAGAGAACAATCTGTACTTTCTTATGTCATTTTCAGTCAGAGGTGGTTTGTTTTGTCGCAGATGAAAAGCGACTGTTATGGACAGCTCTGTCACATTTCTCAGGTGAAATGTGAATGAGCATTATCTCACACACCTTACATACTTGGAAGAAATAGAAATAACCTGAAAATATTTTGAACACTGTTTGGAAGAACTTTTGGATTAGTTGTTGGACTTTCTCTGGCCTTGTTGGAATAGTTACCTAATCAATGCATTGCTCTTAATAGTTTGGATCTGTTGTAAGCATCAATTGTGTATAACGATTTAGTTTCAGATAATTCCTCGTCATTCTACTTTTCATTGTTTCGTGTGGTAAACGACACAAGTCAACATATTGTAATCAGCATCGTTCAGAACATCCCCCCCTGTGGTATTCATTTGAAGGGTACTTCCGGCAGTAGAGAAATAGCTAAGTCAGAAATACATACAATGCTGGCACTATCATATCAATGTACTCACTATTATACAAGTAAGATAATGCAGATATATTTTTTTTCTTCACTGCATGCCCTTTTAAATGATTGTAGATTTGCTCTCAGAAAGTGTATACCAGACAAAAACTGTACTGGAGGTTAAATGGTATAAAGAAACTCTCTTTACTGGAAGAGTTTATAAAGCATTTGAAAAATGCTAAGGAATATAAGAAAACCTAGTAGGGACATGATGTGTTTTTACTACGGCAACCCAAATAATAGGGACATGTCATAAGAGTATCCAGATTAAATTGTCAAGTGGTTTGTGCTTTTGCTTTGTTTTTTTGTGGGGAGTAACTTGAAAGTGGTGTTTGAATGAAACTTCTTCAAATTTTGTAAATATTCATCTTCTCTTTATAGTCTATTATCCATTTCTTTGATAGAATGACGACATTTTCTCTTTTTTTGTGTGTGTGTATACCTGTGTCAGAATGGTGGGTTGATGTATTAAAGCAGATAGAATGGACTTCAAGAAATACATAATTGTAAATGAATCAAAAATGTAATGTTCAGTTTCAGTCAGCGTTTTTCTTTGTCTTAAGGTATTTCACAACAAAGCGTATCTTTCTTGCGTGATCCTTTCCATGTATTAGCGGTTTATTGACCTAAATGTTAAATACGACAGCCTTTACTCCACCACAGAAGTTTGAATACAACAAAACCAGCCATTTATTGACTTCTGAGAAACAAGGAAGAAAAAAATAAACAAGTGAAAATTAATTGCACAGGAGGACAAATGATAATACCGTAATGATGGTAATGATTAATTGAATAGTAAACCTTTTATTTCCATCTTTAGGCTGATCAATTGCAAATTATACATTGTAACACAGCAATGAAACCTATCTCACCCACTATGTTAAGAATCAATACAGGTTTTAACCTTCCAAGACTTATAGATGGTAGTACAAGTTTTATAAANNCAAGAGACTTGGAGGTCAACCCTGCATAACCAACTGGTTTCAACCACCTGTAGGAGCAACAGCTATTTGTACAGATGATGTCATAATATACCAATGAAGTGAATAACACAAACTGTTTACCTACTTAACTGTAAAGCTGAACCACTATACAGTACAAAGGCAATTCCTAATGGGTGAAATTACAAGTAGCTTAGATAATTTTGTTTTGTTTGTAAGATTATGAGGATTTCATCAATTCATTGTTTATCAGTTTGCAGCCCTTGACACAGAGGAGGAGTAAAAAACAAACTGCCAAAAAAAATGAAATTTCACCAAAATATCAAATCTTTCGCTAGGAAATTTGAAGTTGTGTTATTCACTTCATGGGTATCAGCTGGGTCATGCAGAGACACCAAGCGAGAATGAATTAATCCTATGCAAATTAGTCACATGACCATCACATGTATTAAAAGGACAATGAAGACACATTTCACAGATAAACTTACTGATGACTATATAAATAGTGAAGAGATTTAACTGATAAAGCAACTTTACCTTTGTTACCTAAATAATATCATCTTTACAGTTTGACAGCATCGGCACACCTGATGGAGTACCCCTTTAGACTACAGGTTTTATCTCCAGCTTGAACAATACAGAAGTGTTCCTTCAGTAGTAAAAATGACAAATTTCAAACCAAAGACTTTTAAATACAGCATGCTAACACCACATCACTTTTTTCGAGGGGAGGGGGAGGGGGGAGATTGCATGACACAACAACTTTGGGAAAAGTTGCCACTGATTGCCTTCACTAAATGTACACCTGCCCTTGCTAAATGTTCCACTCACTTTACCTCCACTGGCTGTTTCATAATACAACATGCAATGTTATCTACCATCCCTGGTTGTCACAGAACTGGGGGTGAGAATCTTGACATAAATTTTACATGACTACAGATAATGGTCGAAAATGATTACGTTGTCACCTAAAGACACAGAAACAAAAATGAATATGAGTAAGATATATTTATATCACTGACTGAAAGCATATTCTTCATGTTTTGCCTACATTATACCCACAAAGACATGGTCTAGAAATTCTTTCAAGAGGACATCAAATACATTTGCATCTTCACTTTTGATAACTGAAAGTTAGTCTATCTCCAACTTTATGTCCAATTTGATGTAATACATATCATGGTAGAAATGAACCAACAGAGAGTATGACTGAGGAAGAAATTATTTAGACTTTGAAATTCCTATCGTACACAAGAGCAAGGTATTTGGGAGAATTTCAGGGTGCACACCAGTGATAACAGTATTAGTCCAACTTTAAAGTCCACTTTTTGGGTGACTGTAATGCAGCAAACCTTACTGCCTGATTAGATTATATTCCATCTTGCAAGTTTGCAACTTCAGCCTGGCTGCTTGCGACATTAGCAGAGGGCCATAGTGTGCAGTGACATCACATTACATAATGGGAATTCCCCCTACTAAATCTGCCTCTCCCATTAGATACTCTTGCTTCCAAAAATTACCTTGCTATGTGGGAAGTTTTAAGCAGGAGACAAGGGGTCCTGAATAGCTTGGTTCAGTCAAATTGCTTTGAGGTTTTCCACATTGGACTGATGTTTCAAACGAGCCATCGCGCTATTCACTCAATCTGGCAAGGTTACTAGAATGTCCTTGGGTAACAGAAAACACTAAGAATAAGGCAAAAAGTTATGAGCTCTTTTTCTTAAAGTCTGGGGGTGGTTGGCAGTATGTACTGCCTTGTCTTATCAATATCATATGTGATAGTGTACAGTCAATGCTTGGATGAACTGTGGTCCATTTCAGCACCATGTAACATGTATAGGAAAAAAAAAAGTTGCTTGGTAACTTTGCAAATGCAGGTCAAAATTTTCCACAAAATTTTTGCAACAGCTTTCCAAGTTTATTCAGACATCCAAAAATTGAATTGGTAAGGGAGCTCAAGGGTGGATTTCCGAATGCAGCCAGAAAAAGAATTGATTTGGGTACACTTACAAAACAATGCTATCAATGAGTAACTATGAATCCCATTGGCATATATGTACAATGGCATAAAACCTTAAAACAATTACAATTTACGTTTAATGACTTGTAATATCATGTGACGGTCATGTGACGGGATATTTGCACAGGAGAATTAACCTCATCCACCCCGACTGAAGTTTCTTCTCTGCGATCGGAAGCCTCCACTGCCATCCCCTCCCATCAAAGGATTAAAACCTGCAGGAAGAAGCAAAAGAGTTGTAATGGTTCCATCCTTTTAATAACCACTAAAAGCCACAAAGAAAGGAAAAACCCGATGTGAGAATGCCTTGGAGATTCCTTGTCAATATTTATGTAAAATATACTGTACTGTAAATAAGGTGAATATCTCATCACCTTAAACGAATTTGGACAAAATCACAACCTTTTCATAACTATCACAACTTAAAACATTAGTCTGCAGTGGATTCTAATTACTGCAATTTTCAGAGTCTGAGTTCATGATCATCATTTAACTTAAGGTTTGGGTCACAACCAAAGAAATAGATAAACAAGAATGTTGTCATGCAACAATACGCCCAAATTCTGCGTGGCAAGAGGATTTGAATGAAACCCTCTAACACAAATCCGACACAAAATTTTAGGGTAATGTAACTCACAAACAGCTATCGCGTGGGGACGAAGCTGCTATGTGCTTCATTTGAAGCTCACTTTACACAAACCATGCAGAGTGACACATATCGACTGGCACATGAAGGAGAAACAAAAGCACGTAAACATGACATCACCATATAGCAAAAGTTCTCTTGCTTTTGTCATGAAATCAACGCTTTTAACACTGCTTCCTATGGGAGCCATTCAAACTTCTCCCATTTTACATCTACCATGGACAGTTTACGCGATTTTCAGCTTGACTTTGCAAGCCAAACCCAAAGGAAGGAATACCATCCACAAAACCCACAGCAGTCATGGGTATCACTCACCGTCCCGTAATGGCTTCTTGGTCTTTGATCTTGATGTCAAGGTCCCATCATTTGACGGATAATAGTCCTGGAAAGACGAAACACGGCAAAGAAAATTTGAGAGGAAATCAAAGAAAAGCATAACTTCTAAAAATTAGTCTTTCTTCTTACACTAAGTAACTTTCTTCATATATCCATAATGACTTGTTTACTTTTTGTAGCACCAAATCAATTCGGCACATGTAAACAAGAAGGTTTTTGAGGGGGCGTTTGAAAACATGAACATTTTGAAGATATCAAAGCTTCCTCTCCAGGCATTAATTGGAGTAAATAAGGTATGCATTGAACAGTTACCGGTGTAAAACACATACATCCGTCCTGTGTCAACTACACGCTAAGTGCAAAATATGGGTCCTGTGATATATGCACAAAACTACATCACGTAACCACTAGCTGATCAATAATAACAATCGTTCTCTGTGTACAGCATAACATCCACCCCCTGTTCAGTATTTGCCACGGGGCGTGGTATATTTGTCTTCAAATTGTACGTTGGTCGGCTAAAGAAAACCCAGAGGTGTTCCTGACTTCACTCTATTGTTTAAACTTCTCTCTGTAAAGGACAATGAGGTGCTCTTTTTTTTCTTTCTGATTTCAATATTGCAGTGACCCCCTCTATTTCAGAAAAGCACGATTTCGAGGCCTGCTCACCCATTTACAAAGCAACAATTTTTATTTGCAGTTGTGGGTATTGCTGGATTAGAGAAATATTTTGCAACTGTCAGCTCCACATTCTTACACTTACTCCAACTACACCCCCACCCCTCCCCTACCTGCTGCAAACTTCACCCCATAATTACCTCATCATGTCTCTTCTTTGATTTGTAGCCTTCCCCTTTCCTATGTCTCTCCCAGTCTTCTATCTCAGCTTTCCGTTTCTCCTCTTCTTTCTGAAATTGAGATGACAGAGAACATCAATGGAAACAGGTTCAGAAATATTTTATCCATTACCACAGATCAATAGTACACGTGATAGTGGACACAAGCAGTACACATGACAGCGGAAGTTGCATGCAGACAAGGAAGGAGAGGAGTATTGTGTGTCAAAGAGGTAAGGAAAGAGTGCTGTAGTTGTGTGTGAACAGGTAAGATGATGACAGTCATGTTGTCACAGCGGTAAGGAGAAATCAGTCACGTGTGGTCAGGGCGGGTGAGGGGTACTTGTGAGTCGAGAGGTGCAGTAAGGGTGCATAGCTAATTCACTCTTCATGTTAACTGAGGATATAACGCCAGTCAATTTACTATGACCACAAAATGAGCACGGCGGACACTACTGGTCAAGTCTGATGCATAAAACAAGCATGGAAGGTGAATACAAACCTTCTGTGTGATGAACAAAGGAAGGCTCAAGGGTGTATGTCAGAGGTCCAGCACAGGCCAGAAGTAACTATCTCAATTTTTTTGTGAAATACGCACAAAGAAAATCACAAGGCTTACTGTACCCTTTTTTCACATGAAGCCACTGACATGATAGACAGCCTTGTGTTTACTCACACCAAAAGAAGGCCAATCTTGCACATTCTGTAGAGGTAATTCTATTGTGTCCATGTAAAGACGTATAGTTGCGCTTTTACACTTCCTCTTGCAAAGTGCTGTAAGGACACACTACAATTCTTTTGTTCACGAGTGATAAACTGTCAAAAGAGAGTGTTTAACTGAAACTATTACCTAAATAAGTACTTTGTTAAGTTCTACTGTGCTGCAAACAAGAACAAAAAGTTGAAGAATAGAACAAAAAACACTAGGTTTCTTGTACTCAGTCATGGTCCGTAGCAATAATGGTTA
>VJOZ01015668.1:4824-15543 GCA_009801055.1 Stichopus horrens | reverse complement strand
ATACATATTTAACTATGGCTTTTTTACAAAGTTTGTAATATAGGACGATTTATGGTGTGAAATTTGCATGGCGAAGTTTAATCATGTTTACTCGCATGACAAGATGTAATGTTCTTGGAATAAGAGGCCCTAACATTGCATGATTACCTATTAAAGGTAACTATATGACTTTATCCTGAATGTCAGCCCCTCCCCCCAACCTAGATCGCTGGATTGAGTTTTCAAATTTCCACGGAGCAACCACGAGTTAGCCACTGGTTATGAGAAGTTATATTTTGATGACAACAGAAACGGGATTTTGTTTATTCGTGAGAATACTTGTATAAGAGGAGGATAATGAAAGATGATGTACATCTTCATCAGAGTTACAGAAACCATAGAGATTGGAACCATTTTGTTTGTTTCGATGTTGACAATTTCAAAGCTGACTCCTGATAAAAATTTATTTTATTTTGATAGGAATAGCATAAAAGAAAATTACAGAGGTTCTTTTCCGCGTTTTTTTATAGGTATGGGTCTGGGAACATCTAGGACATACCGTCTACGTTTAATTTACTGAACGGTTCCTTCTATGTATATTTATATATTCATTCTGTGTTTTACTATTTGTGTATAAGAATTTTTTCGTATAATTGCCTCTCCTTTATAGGAAGTGCCTGTCAAATTTGAAATTGTAAATTTTTCCATTGAAGTTAGTTTTTTTCAATTTTGACAACTGTGACAGCTTATCGTTCCTTTGTTTTACATTTCTTAACATGTGATGGTTTACGTGTGCCGAAGGAAGCTCTTATATGTAACTCTGAAGCAGGTTCATAGATTATTTTAGTAACCTTAAATGAGTAAACATCCGTGATTTATAACAGACGTTAAAAAGCTCCTCCGTTGATAGTTCTCTTGATTGGAAACCACTTCACATTTTAAACTTCATCTTTCGTGAGACCCGCTCTGCTCTAAACAAATTAAGGGTGTAATTGGTTGTAACTATATAGACAGGATATCCATAAGTCAATCTATGCATACATTTATCATTCATATATGCACACATGTAATATGAATCTGCATTCAAACCTTCGAAAGTCGTTTTGACAAAGAAAGAAAAACACATATAGTAAGAGAAAGAAACTATACCTCATTCATCATATCCTTGAAAGTATAGTCACCGCGAGAGCACAACGTGTGACAAATTATTGCTTTTGTGTGGATGTTTTTGATGAACATATAAAAGTCATAATTCCGTTATGATATCTTTAAACATTCATTTCTATTTTAAACCACAGAAATTAATTGCCACAGCTACAGTAAAACTGGAAAACAAAGAACAAATCTGGTTGTCACTAAATAAGGCCAATCATTTAAGTTTCTTTCTTAATCATATGCCATAAATCTTGCGTTGGGTAATGGTCTGTAGTAATTAGTCAATTGTCTTTCAACGGATCCTCATTTAGACTATACGAGAATTAGGATTTTATGATCCATATTGTACATTCCTTTCATAGACCCTTTTTGTCGCATTTGTACGGTAGAACTCTTGTGCTGTGTTGATTTCAATTTTGACTACTTTTGACGTCTTTCTTTTGTTTATTTATCTTTATCGATCGAGTATCTGCATCATTGACGAGGAATGAAGACAGATGACATTAATGAGTTGTAAGATGAATGTTTAGCTGATAGGATGTGACTGCTGGCGTCATCAGACTGATGTCGAACCCAAACACGTCGTCTAAATAATAAACCACAAATGAAAGCTGGTCAGATTCTCTGCATTTAACTGTTTATTTTCTTTCTATCAGACTTTAATGAAATTAAAAACATTCGATTTTCTTTGTATGTCAACGCTTCCAAACCGTTCAAGTTTGAAATAAAATTTCAAACTATAGCTTAAAACAAAGGACCAGCTGAACTAACGCATGTCACGAGTAAATTCTCCACATGGAAAAGTAAATCTTGATATTTTGTTCTTCTGGAAGCAAGTGCAAGGCAGGACTTTGCAACTTGCAGGACCGTTGCTTTCGTCTCATTTGACAAAGCTGAAAAGTTAACTTTAACCCATGACTGTATGATGCATTAAACGTAAGTTATGTATTCACACAAAGTTGATGTGGTGGTGGCTGCTTCGTATGATGGCTTGAAGTTATAGAATTTCTTGTACTTGAAATATGTCAGTTTGAATCCACGGCTGTTGGGAACAGTCTAGCTTCAACCGACTCAGATGGAGACAACTTGTTTTAAATCAGTCTATTCTAAACCACCCAAAAAAACTGCTTGATTCTCTTACATTTTATGCATAACGTTTGTGAAGTCATTGGTTCTGATTGCTAATGAATCAGAAGAGGTAATTTTTCAATCATAATATCTCAACTTTAGAAACTATCAAAGAATTATTATTATGGAAACTATTTATCAAAACATAGAAAACACTATTGATGGCCAATTCGGATGGCAAGAGTGTGTAAAAGTAGCAATTTGACCCTTCTTAGGAAAGGTCTACAACTGTGTTTCCAAGTTCCAAGTTCCAAGTTCAGTGTATCGAGACGTTGCAAAACCACTCAGGTTTTATTAAACTAGAAGGGAAATGTTATCTCATAACCATTGGTAATAGTCTTATACTATCAAATTTTGTAAATGAGTCAGGTACTCTGCGAACCTAAGACGAATCAGTTGCGGCCTTATACACATACCTTTTTCGGCTTGTTTTTAATTATCAACACTAGTTTGTTTACTTGGACGTTAAGATATCACTTAAAGTACAAATACGTAAAATTAAGACGACTGAAAAAAAATCTAAAAACCCAAAGTTGCGGCACTGATATTTTGGCTCAAGAGCCTCGTCAAGGAGGCAGCTCCACTCTAATCTTCCACCCATTGTAGCTAAAAACCTAAATAGTTGACATAAAGAAGTTTGTAAATGCCACGTTAGGCAAAGCCGTTAGCCGTCACCTAACAGGATATGACGCATTATACTATCCTACATGCACAATGTGTTGTCGAAGATTGCTTTAATGTGTAAATCAATTAGAGCGATTAACAACGGTCTCCAACCTGAAGTTGTTATGGTGAACAATGGTTAAAGATATCAAGAGACTTGATGAGAATAAAAAAACTCAAGTTTACATAAACTATATATATGAAACTATGGAGTTCAGTTTTTTGTTATGCTGGGCTGTGGGTAGCTACAGTTACATACGCTGGTTAACGTACTCTTCTTTAGTAATTTAGTATCAACTAAGCAATTACTAAAAGTTTTCAGTAATTTTAAAATTTTTCAATGCAATGTGATAGTAATGACTTTGCTCATTGACTAAGAGCAGCACTTAATCTTTAAAGGTGTATCCTCCGACAGACATGTGACTGTCGGAACAGGTGATACAGTAACTGTTGCAACCAGCAATAGCACCTAACTGGATTCGTGGGTGTTTTAAATCATGGAGGGGATATCCCCTGACAGACATGTGACTGGCATAGATGAACTGTTGATAAAATGACTGTCGTAGCAAGCAAGAGACTGCTGAATCATTGAGGGGATATCCAGTCGCTCTGATGCCAAAAGTAATATAACACATATTTCCTAAAAGTACTTGACTGGAAATGAAGATATATTTTCCTACGGTAGAAAAAAAGTGTCATCTCCTTTCGCTATTTTAAAGATACAATAAAGCAGAGTAGAAGACAAGCGTGTACTTTGTTCCCCTGTAACACCTTTTCTGCCTTTCTCCTTTAGACGAAATGTACTTGAAATGTTTGAGCTTATCCATTTAAGACTTCATCATGTAACCCGTTTATTGTAGTTTGTGCACGGACAAACTTTCTTTAAAGGTCTGTAAATAAATGGTTTGCGCATAAAAAAGAAGAAGAAAAATACACTTCTACCTTACAAGACGTGATAAATATCTCTCTCTGGGCATTTTTTCTTCCTTGCAATCATTTTCAAAATGAGATCAAATTCATGAAGTAAGTAATTAGTAAATCACTTTTTCACCTAAATGTATTTCGGTACAAGTGATCGTTATCAGCATTATGAAGATTTGACTTTATTTTCAAACTTTTCTGTTAAATGAGAAACGCACATTGTTCACAGTAAACAACCATTTGTATTTGTCAGCATTTGAGTATAACGTTATTTTGAATTTCACAGTCATTTTACTCGCAAACAACTTCACTGTCTTGACTTTTCTTCGTATTCTTTAATTTTTAGAAAAGAAGAGCAACCTGAAACCGGAAAAACGGCACAGGCGAAGTGGAAAAAAGTTTGTAGAGGTACTTACTAAATAAAAGATGGACATGTTCGTGGTGTGTTGATAAAGGTAAAGCATTATGTATTGTTTTCAAAATAGAATTTCACAACTCTGTTTCTTTAAGGCAGCCAAGGTTGTAAAGAAGTACAGAACATTGTCAATTGGTGTATCTGACATATGACGTCACACATTTCCCGTGATGCAATACCTAATTGTTTGATTTTTGCAGGGAATAGTTTATTTTAAGTCCACAAAAACAGAACATAACATTGAGATATGCTTTTCAAGAAGGAAGATAGAAGGTCTTACATAATGATTTGAAATTTCAATTTCTTTTATTCGTGAATCTCTCCAAGTAGAACTGAAGCTTTGACAAGTAAACAAGCTACTTGCAAGCAGCAACCGTGTATTACATATGCATATCTTTGCTGCCCAACGGTTATGACGTCAGAATGGGACGTCAGTAAACCACGGTACATGGATACCCAGGAATTTTAACGTTCAAGTTCCTCGGCACTAAACGTCGTTTATCTAAACTAATTGAGCTAAAGTTCGACCATTTCCTTTTTCTTTTATTGTTAAATTTCTCTTAAAGTTTCCTGTAATGAAAGGCACATTAAAAGACAATTTTGTTGGATCAACTAATAACTTGTCACTAATTAGTCATCAATTTACACCGTTTTCTCTCTGAACATCAACAAATAAAACAGAGACTAGCATACTTTTGAATTTATTAGGTGAGTGTTCCCGTTGATACAATCTCTTTCAACACCTCGACACTTATATAACGACATATAGGTCAACAGAGAAGGTCAGTGTAAGTTTTTGTGTCGAAAATATTTAAGCTATGCACAGTGTACAATTTGACAGTTCCCCCTCTCTGCTAATTAATGTGTATTTTTGAAAAGAATTTAAACTCATTCACTTTACCCTGGAAGTGTGATTTTTATTTAAATGCCACGAACGAAAATCAGCACAAAGTTAACAGAAAATACCTTCTTATATTTCAGATGTACCAAATTACATATAATAATTAGAAACTGGGAAAAATGACGGTGTAAAAGACGGTGTAATGGTTAACTTGGGATGAAACGAGAGAAATCAAATTATTTGTTCTGTACTATCTCTGTATAGATGTTAAGCATTTGATTATTGCAACATCTGCTCATTCTCAACCTTATACGAGACCAAATGAAAGGCTACGTCTCTGTGGGTACATCACATCCACTCACGGTGCAGTGTGCAACCAAAATAATGAGCTAAAACTACCAACGTTTAGTACGATGCAGTACCGTATAAAAGCGTTTTTATACGTTGTATTATAAGTAACAACCCTTTCATATTGCATCTAGTCGCGAAGACTTGCATTTCTATGATAAGATGTGTGGCCTACACTTTATGAAGACGTGCTTTATCTGTGGTGTATGGGCTTATGCTCAATATAATTAGTTCACACATTTCTTTCGCACCCGTTCTTCAGCTCAAAATATGGTTGGTTTGCAAAGGTAATGGTGATTTTATATTCCCGAAAACCGATTCACATTCACCTACAATAACAAACATATCGTATGTGTTTTTACTGTACATTCGAAGTTCGAACATAGGACATTCAAAACACAAGGATATCACGTATCTTATAAGACCGAGGTGGATTATTCGTTTCAGCAATGTGGCAATAGAGGCCCTTGCAGTTTCTTAGTGCAGTTGGCGTGTATAATGTTACGAATCAACGAAACATACCCAGCAGTTTTTAACTAACGTTTGCTTCCCTTTTGGCCAAGTTTAAGTCCCTAAACGGCCCCTGTACTTTAATATCAATAACATCAACAAACTTAGTGGGAGCAAATTTAAGTAATATTATCTAGTTGCGAACTGACACGAAGATGTTGTTCAAAACTTTTTATTTTTTAAAACAACATGTAAACAGAGTGTTACAAGACTGCCTAAAGCTAATTCTGGCAAGTTGGTGTGGGGTTGTTTTGCCTATAAAATGCCCTTCAAGAATGACTGGATGGATGATTTCACATAAATAACAACTTGCGTCTACTGAAAAATATCAGGTTACGATTGTGCTGTATGTATATGACGGATGCAGAAAGGGGGTGGGGGAGGGGGTAAGATTCAGAAAAATGGGCTTAAATATGAGTAACATATAAAGGGGGTGTTACCGTAGAGTGGGGAGAGCATATGGGATTGGAAACGTAGGGGTGAAATGTGGTAAATGTACATGTATCACAGAGCGTTCGAAGAGATCGCAAAATAAAATAGGTCTAGGCAAAATATAATTTTCTAACTACCAACTTTTCCTTTCTAGAAAAACAATAAGACCGCAATAGCTTGAGACTTGCATCAAAACTATATTCGACTTACCTAGCATGATTGGACTTTAAAGATCATGTGATATGAAAAACACATTTGGAGTATTGACCGAAATATTGACCATTTTACAAACTAATTATTTCTGTTTCACAATTAAATCATGAATAAACATAGGCCAAATATGCAAATCAAGGAATTCCAGGAAGTGACACTTATGACGTAACACTTGTTATCCTTTGATTACTCTTGGTGATGGACAATTAAGAGTTGTCTGCACCCCAAGGGTTTTATTTTGGAAGCGTATATTTTCTTCTTTAGAAATACTGATATCACTTACCAATTTGTTAGCCAGATGGACAGTGGCCCTAACCAATAAAGTACTGATACTGTACAACACTTAGCAGTTCACACCATCGTTTAGTATTTTCATCAAACCTCGAAAAGCCGTATCTCAAAAATGGTAATAGGTATAGAAACAATTCCCACGGATTTGACATTGAGGGTTTCAGTATGCAACTTTTGTATGAAGCGGATCCTTTTTTACATGTAATTGCAAGAAAGTAGAGTAGTATTGTTACCATCACTCAAAAAAATTCTGGTTATTATTTTGTGCTTATGGTAAATGCACCGTGGACAATGAACACTTACATCGACATTCACGAATCATCAGCTACACAGCAGCAGATAAATCTTGTAATCTACATGGATGCACATAATATGTACGGTAAATATATGCAATAAATCTACATTGAAGGGCATTGAGATGTCTCTATTGAAACGTCGATAGTAAGATTCTCATTAATTCCAGCGAACATGAATCTGAGCTGTATCGGGAGGTATCGAACCGTAACCGATAGCGGTAAACTTATTCAGAGACACAAAAATATATTTAAGATACATGTGTATTAATTATCTTTCAACCCTATCCACACCGTGGTTAAATACAAATACCCAATGGAAACAACTGGCCTGTAGTCAGGAAGCGTAACGATACGCCATCTTCAATTATCAAGTCCTCAAGTAGGTCTACTTATGAATATTAACACCTGCATAGTAAGTATATATACTCCAATCAATAAGCAATTTTAATAATGTTGCACTTTGGTTTATAGACGTGGTATTCTCCGGAGGGCCGTATCGTATAACAGTGTAAGGTACTCTACTTGTCATTTCAAAACTGCAACGGATTTTATTAACGCGGAGTACTTTCATTTTTCAAATAGCCTAGCCAGCTCGTATGTCAAACCAAGTTCATCCTGATCGCTCTGATGTACTTCTCCGCTATTGGCTGGATTTTATTTGTCTGGCGTCACAATATATACGATCAGTTATCAGCCTACTTAACTTTGATTTCCTTTGAGTTTGCCATTTTCTTTTACCTTCAAGTCAGTGACCTTTTTTAGGTTTAATTGACTGGTATTGAACTCTGCTTTTCATTTCAATAGTTAATATAGGTCTAAGTTTAAACCGAGCTTTAATTATTTTAGCTCAGAATTGGGTTACTCGCACCGTGTGCACCGTGAAGATGGTTAGTGAGCCGCTGGTCACTTTAATTTGATTCTATGTAATAATATAAAATACAAACATCCGATAAAATCTGCTATCTTCGATATGAGATAAAACAGCTACAATATTTTTAAAGGATCAATGATATGTGTGTCAGGGTTAATCTGGTCAATAGAGGCTAGTATAGGCAGCTGAATCATTGTCATAGAGAGTGATCTTATTCCGGTCAAACATAAACCGATAAACCGACTTTTGCCAAACTTGTTTCCCAATCTCTCTAAAACATCTTTGTAAACGTACACTAGATCCGTCCTGAGGGCGTATTTTTATATTTCCCTCTTCCCCGAAAAGTAATAATTCAGGCCTTGAAGGGTAGTTGTTTTAAGACACAAGGCGACCACAGAAGTGTGGAAGAAGACTGGCTTGTATGTTACAACTTCACGTCGGATGACTACCGACAATGTTGGATCAAATTTGGTATTTTTTTTACAAGGTCAGTTCAGAAAACCATAGACTACTCGATGTTGGACAACAAACCCATATTACTGTGACCCGGCTAGGGATCGAACCCATAACGTTCCGGTTGCTAAGCTTCACTACCTTTATCCAATCGGCCACAGCAAGTGGAGGGTAGCGTCGTAATTGTTCATAATAACGTAATACGTAATTATAATAGGCCTAATAAAAAAGTAGGCCTAATAATAATACTATTAAGTGTGAAACGTCGCTCACATAACGAAACAGTTTACACGTTAGCATATCGAATTAAATCTAATTTGCACAAACGAAATTTCTCTCAAATCTCAAATAATGTAGAAGTTCATTTATTNNAAAAAAAAAAAAAATTGAAAAAATTTCAACAATTCAACTCTTAATAAGTTGTAATTGGAGTCGTGTGTGTGTTATAATGGGATAGTTAGACGGTGACCTTATGTATCGACAAGGCATTCTGTGTCTTGATATGGGGGAGGGATGGGCTTAAATTCTAAAGAAGGGCGATTCTTTTATGCGAGAGGTTGATCGTATGTACTCCCACACACGTACACAAATGTACATGAAATATATATAAAAGTATGGCACTAGTTGAACTGAAAAAATTCTTTCTCTGTTTGCAGACTTCCTTATATCAGGGAATTTCCTAATAATGATAACAATATAATATTGTATTTCTCATCATTGTAGGACAACCGTGAGGTCGATGTTTAGCATCCAAGAACACGGATGGCACATTTGTGAGGTCGCCATATTTCATGATTGATTATATATATTTACATAACCTGCCGGATATGGAAGTGGAACGGGAGGGATTAGTTTAAGATTTGCGCAGATAAGAGGTGAAGATGATGTATCGTTTCCATCTAAGAGTTAGTCCTTCATATTCTCAAAGGTCTACTCAAAGAGCTCCCTCTAAACGCTTAGCTTTAAATCTCACGCCATGCAACAGTCAAACCCATTCGCCTTTGGGAAAGTTCGTGATGCTTAACCGCAATTTATCAAAAAGCATTCAGAAAGGATGTCTATCGATTGATCACTTCTGCACAATGGGATAGGAATTTATTGGTAAAATGTTAGAAATTGATCAGCTGCATAGGTACGAGAATTTGAAATGTCAGCTGTCTCAGTGTCTGAAAGTAAACAACATTCCAGAGGTTTCAGACCTCTTCAGATCATTTTAAAGGTAGAACCATTAAAAGAGGGTGCATTTTTTTTTTTTCGGGGGGGGGTTAACAGTTGTTCACATAATGTTACATAAAGAGTTAAAAGTTCACAAAGAGGAGAGAATTGTCTTCAGCATAGCATGGACATTTTTGCAACGATATAAGTGCTTAAATTTATGTAGACCTATGCTTGGCATCCTATCAAAGACTTAGGGCATTTCTTTTTGCTCGTNTTCTTCTCGATGTACGTACATTGCATGTTGAAACTTCGTATTTTTACAGTATAATGAATTAAATATGTGCAGTACAAAGAGAGAGGACTTTCTCTGACAAAGCTGAAGAGACTTAATTAGTAGAGTCACTCCCAAAGCAAAAAGAGAAGAAATAAAAGAGGAATAACAAAACAAATAAAAAAGAAAAAGAAAAATGTATTTATACCTACATCTATACACTTATACAATAAGAAACAAATACACTTCAATCTAATCAAATCAGGCACAAAATTAGTAGGTACTTATATCATATGACTTTAGTCAAGCAGCTTTTTTAATGTACAAAGCAAGGATTCCCAGAAGTAATTAGCACGATGGTGTAAACTGTATTTAATAATGTTAGTACGAGGGCGTGTCTTGTGCATGTTTTCGCCCTGTCTTGTGTGTATTTGTGTTACTTCTCTGTTGTGTGTAAGGAAATTTACAAAAGTGGAGTTAAGATTATTTGAAGTGAAGTTGCAAGGCTAACATTGATTAAATCAGGAATTTTAAGGATAATCATTGAAGCAAAATAAATAACTAAAATGATCAATAAATTTGGCAAATAAATCATGACAAATTGCTTTCTTTTGGATAGTCAGAATTTTTTAATATTAACATTTGTAGTTGCACTAGATAATACGGTTATGCAATAAGTGAGGTGAGGGTAAATAAGGGTAGGGTACAATGAACGAAGAACTTGTTTAGCAAGGGAATGTTTTAATTTCGAATGAATCCAAGTAGGCTATCACG
>VJOZ01015665.1:0-10309 GCA_009801055.1 Stichopus horrens | reverse complement strand
TTTTTTTTACTTTTAATTTTCCTTTTTTATTTTTTCCTCTTTATTTTTCCTCTTTATTTTTGCATTTTTGGGTGTGGTGATGTTGTGGGTAGGGGTGCTTGTAGGTTTGGTTATGGGGTAACGTGAATAGGGTAGACAGTTATGTAGGAAAATTTTTTTTTTATTTTTTTTTTTTTTCCGATTAATTTTTTGCATTTTTTGGTGTGGTGATGTTGTGGGTGGGGCGCTTGTGGGTTTATATATGGGGTTACGTGAATAGGGTAGGTGTAGGCAGTTATGTAGGAAAATCACCTCCAACGCCGGAACAGACTGGAAATAGTGCAGACTAACGAGGCACAGACAATTGATGTATTGGCGGGCATGCACACATACACACTGACTCACTGACAGACTAACTACCCTACTGACTCATTAACTGATTGACCAGTAAAGGCTATTTAAACATGACTTACCACGCATGACTAAATTTGACTTGGGTAGTATATTTGACTCACTGACTGACTCACAGCAAACAACATCGACAATTTTCAATAATGCAGGCGTTGCATCAGTCTTTCAATAAACAAATCTAAATCTTAGTTCCAAACAATTGCAATAACGCAAGGAAATTTTGTCAACATACAGAACTATTCCATCCAACCAGCTACACATTGAAAAGAAACTATATATATGTAGCACTAAATAACCTCCAACGATTCTTTTTAGTGTAAAATATCTAAACTAGATAGCGAATAACGAGGAATCGCCATACAAATTATAGCGCCGATCAGATACATGGTACATCTGGTAACTTACAAAGAGGATGACAGAATGGTTAAGGCTTGTGGTAGAAGTACCACCTCTGTAACAAGCTAGCCTTCCTTTAGATGATAGCCTATTAACTTGGTTACAAATGCACATAGTGAAAGTTTTGTACGAAATTAGTAGCAATTTCCTCTCTGTGCTTAATAGTACTTTTTGCCAAAGAACTCTTTTATAAACCAATCAGCTACCACATCATCATGTGAATGAAACTCGTGTCAAGCAGCGTTCGGGAAGGATGTGATGAATATGAAGTTATATCGGCGTAACATGGGAAGAACAGGACGAGCCCCTTCTGTTTGGATTTGCAGACAACCAGTCACGCAATGGAACAGAAAACATTAGGCACCAATCAATCAAGAAAAAAATAACAGAGTTCAGTGAGCAGAGATGTCCATCACACACATAACACCATCCTCAGAAGGACTCAATACCTGAACTATGGTTTACCCAGTCCTCCTCTCCAAGATGCATTTTCCAAGAAGCCGAACGTCACGGCTACGTCACCATCTCTACAGTCCTGACGTTAAAGCAAAGGAACTCTATACCATCAAATCTGCGAATGTCCATATCTTAAAAAAATACAAAAAGCTCAATACAGAAAACGAGTATAAAACTTTAAAGCTATGATTCTTCCTGTTACTTTTTACCCCGAAGTATATGCATATGTGGGAGTTATACATCACGTGTAAAGGGGGTAGGGGGTGGAAAAGGGAATTTTCCCGGGAGTCGCGGGGATGCCAAATACTCTCTCACTTAAAGCATATATTTATAATTCGAGGAGCACAACTTTTCCATGTATTTAATAATATCATCAACTAATACTTTAAGAACATTAATGAAGAAACGTGATCGTCAGGAAATAACAGCTGAATGAAAAAAAAAAAAAAAAAACATGCATGTCACAACTATCTACTCTCCTTCACAAGCAGTTGTTTTTATATGCATCTTCACATAATGAAAGTCCTACTGGACCTGCTTCAGAAGTCAACACAACAACTGCACTCTTACATATGACACATGGAGACCATTGCCAAGCTTTGACAATGACATTCTATCCATGGGTATCTGGCAGAGCCTAGACCACTGGCTCCCCACCATTCTGTGAGTTACAAAACCTAAAGTTTTCAGTCTCAGCCTGTAATGTTGCTGTCCAACAGAAACAGCTGCCCAAATCTGCTGTCTATCACAGGAAACTGAAAATGAATATTTCTATTTGGTATGATTTATCCATTTTGCCTAATTGCCGAGAATATTCCACATGGAATTAAATGTGTTCCAAACTAACACTTTGTTAAAAGTTGCATCTCTGTAGAACAATAAATGATGTGACAATTTCACCTGAGGTGAAAACACCTGAGGTGAAAACACTTCACAACCTGAGGAACTGATCAAGATTAAAAACACTTACATAGCCCTCATCTTTCACATCATAATTGAGATGATCTATTACTGCTGTTTCTTCTTCGTCATACTCGATGCCGCATTCACTGGCGACTTCTCTTATTGGTTCACCTGCAAAATCAAACACAAGCAATTGTAACGACCTAAACAAACAAAACAAAAAAAAACAAAAACGAAACACACTGGAATGAGCTATTTGTGATGAAAGATTCAGATATCGAGAGTGTATCTGACCATGAATCACTGTAATACTTTACAGACAACGTAAAAGTGATATACTTTAAAACTAAATGCAACCCTTACATACACATAACAAAAACACAAGAGCCACAAAAAAAAAAGAATAGTCAAATGACCACTCCTTGCCAATATTGATGGAAACCAAAGGACAATGCAGACCAACTTTGGTCCCTCCACACTTGTGTGATTGCTTTAGCACAAAAAACAACTGTCTCTTCAATTCCTGAGATATTACAACTATTATTACGTCCCTTTAACTAGTTGATCACTCTCAATGAGGGGAGAGGTAGACATTAGTTGCTGTGTCAAGTATAAACTTACCTATGAATGAACTTCCAGCAATTAAAACATTTCCACCGCCATCAATAAAATCTGTTAATGCTTCGGTTTCTAGATCACCACCAAATTCTAAAGACAAAGACAAGTTGCAACGTGTAATTACAAGGATTTAGAGTAAAAAAATACATTTTCTCATTTGTTGGTAGTGTACCTTTCTTCAATAATCGTGACGACCAGTGCATCTTGATCAATCTTACTGTATGACAACAAGTTCTGATCTTCAAGTCATATTCATCAACTTAATGCTAGGTGTATAGTGAAAGACATTTACTTTCAAGGCTCAAGGTGACACACTGACTTTGTCAGCGAATTTGGATGACAAAAAGTTCCAGTTCAAAAGAGGTGTTGTCCCGTAGTCTTGGAGAATGACTTTGGAGCAACATAAAAATAAACCCTCTCCCTCTCCTATTAAACATTTTCATAGATGCCCATAAATATAATACGTCCATAAATGAAGCGATTACTACCTGCTTTTTTTCTGTCAGGATATTCTTAAAATTGAATTTCCATTGTCAGATGTACCAAACTCAATGAGATGTTATTGAGCTGAACATTTACCATTCTCAAAAGTTCAGCTTACCACTAATAGGATACACGCCATTACAATCCTGAGTTTACTGAGACCTAGCGTATCTTGTTTTATGTTCTACCACTTACAGTAGCCATCAAATAGTAGCAATGATGGACTAACGATAACAAACATGAGAGGTTGGTGTATTCTGATGAGAAGATGGTGAAGTTTCTTTATGACTGCATCTTTCAGATTCATCAGCATGTTATCAACTTCCATCGAAGCATGGCCTCAAAGAAGCTGTAAACACTGCTACTTTCTGCATCATTCTTTTTTTATTGTCCACATAACAATTCACAGAGCAGCGCGGTCGCATCTAGTGACCCTTGTAAAATAGATGAAAGTATCTCTCAAGACCTTCCACTTCAAAAAAGAAACAATGGATGAGCTCCACCAGATAAAACAAAGCACTTTATAATAACTGCACATGAGACCAAAATGTGACAATATGGTTGCAGTATAATTACCTTCTACTGACGGACAAAATAGTATAAGATGTTCAAACAAATACTCTCCATAACTTGTTAATTTTAAGTTTGGATCATCTGCTGTTTTGAAAGAGAGATCAAAGCCACGATCTGTTAAGAGAGAGAGAGAAAGAGACAGATCTGGTAAATTCACTTATGTTACAGTAAAATAGCTCACAGTGCTCATATGAAAACACTTGTGCATATTGCATGCTTGACATATGACAGTAAAAGAACAAATTTACTGAAACTAAAAATATGTGTGTTGCTCAACACATATACAAAAATTCTTACAGCTTACTGTAATTTGATCACCACAAAGGATACTTTGATACTGTGCGGGAAGCAAATGTCAGAGGTGCAGACTGCATAGTATAGTATTTTACAGAATTGCATCAAAGATACAGTCAGTGTACTGCTTACAACCTGAGGGGTGTGTATGCCAGCAAAACAGAAGAGTGAGAAATTGAAACATACTGACAAATTTCATTAGTTGTGAATTACAGCAAAATTGCAGAATACCCTGCAAGTTTGAAACTTTGTATTCTAATGGGCTATGGGGGTTCACAGTCACTCTCCTTGACTGCATATATCCTTGTATCTTTTGGACAACAACCAACTGGAGATAACCTATGACTGCGTACACTCATAGCATCTGAAAAATACACTAGGGACTAAAAATGATTTTCAAAAATGTATAGCAGGCAGTATCTGTCATAGTCATTTCAATTTCGATAATGAAATAGTGACTGCATATCCTCATAACCTCCTAAAAATATATTGAGACAATAAGAAAGCATATCCTCCTAGCCACTTAACATATGTATTCTGATTGGTGCAGCTGATCCTTGTATAGTTAAATATATACTGTTTTTCTTCTTTGATCAACTAAGAATTAATTTTGAATTGACTATGCAGTCTATCCTCAACCACGCAAAATGAGCTTCCTTCTCTTTCATTTTGTGCATGACGTTTTGTGATGTCATGGGGTTTTGAATGCTAATGAACTAAATGAGGTGATTTTGCAAACATAATGTCTCAACATTTAGAAACTATCAAAAGATTAAAATCATTAAAACTATTTGCTAAAACACAAAATATAAAGTTGATGGTCACTTCAGTGAGCAAGCATGTGTAAGAGTATTAATTTGATCCTTCTTATGAAAGGTCTACAAATGTTTTTCCAACACCTGGTAAATTTGTCTATTATTACATCTAGATACTGTACTGTAAAACCACTCAGTTATTATCAAAATAGAGGAAAATGTTATCTCCTATACATTGATATCAGTTTTGTACTGTACCATTAACTTTCCTAGATGAGTCAGGTACTAAGCATATGTGAGGCGAATCAGTTACGTTTCCATGTATATGTGCATGTCAGGACTATTTACTCAACATGAACGATGACAAGTTAGCAACCACTAGTATATGTATCGGCTAGATGCAGTAGAGAAAATGAACAGTAAAATTGCTGTCCTCATTGCTGATTATAGGCGACTGTGTCAATTACACTTTATACTGTAATTTTGGTGCTACAGAAGCTTGTTGTCATCTGCAACTATTGCTTGAAACATATTGAATCGATTCATTAAATGAGTCACGTGCTCGCAAAGTTTGTAGACACTGTATGAGACGTGGGAAATACCAGTCTCTCTTTGATTGTATTCGTTTTTAAATATTGTACATAATTTAGTAAATCTTTCATTTCCAAAGAGATGGAAGATCAAAGTGTCCACCTAATTTGCTATAATAGAAAACAGAAAGCCTCACTGCATTATTCAACAAAGAGTTGGCCATCACTTGTCAGTTCAATTCCACAACATGCCTGTGTTGAGACTTTCTAGTTTAGACGACAATGTAAGAGAATGGGTCACGTGACCTAGCCTAATTAACTTGGTGGTTGCAGATAGACTGTTATTCTTGGTCAAGACTCAGTGAATCTTTCCCCTTCCTGCCCACATTCACGCAACGCCTGTAGTTACCGCTACTCCCTTGTACAGCCCGATCTGTGTACTGCTCTGCTCTGAACTGTTATATCCTTGAGTTGCTTTCGTTCAGTAAGTCTTGAATTACTCCTTTGTTGTGGCTGTGTATGTATAGTGACATGAGGCACAGCAATACAGTACGTTCACTATTCATATCCATGCTGTGTCAATCACATACTGTCAACGTGTAATGCACAGTGAAATTGGTCTGAGCTAGATACGTCATTGACATGATGCATGGATTACAATGCGCCACATCATAATGAATAGTCATATTTTCATTTGAGGTAATGCAATTTGTGGTATTGTTTCTTCCATTATGGGAAAGATAATGGCCTGATTTCATCAGAATCATAAACATGCTGTGAGGAATCTGACATGACGATGGTGGAACTGTGATAGACACTTACATCGTAGCAGCCAGACTGTAAACTATTTTTNNATATCAACGTTTCAGATTCATTTTGCCCGGATTACTAAAGTATGAACAAACTCACAAACACACAAGTAACAACCCAAAAAAGCATGATACAAAGTTTATGTTCAAAATGAAATGTATTAATCTAGAAATAATTTGGGCTGCACACGGCCGCGGGGAACAACTTAATATCAATTAAAAAATGCGCGGATTTCGTTAAAAATTGTAGAAGTGCTCGGACAGGAAAAAAGGGCAGTCTAACCTGCGCGGGGAACGCATTCCCTGAGGAGGCCAAACTTTACAGTCTGGCGTAGCAGGCACATGCCGTGTGAATGAGTTAGTAGACCTGTATGGGATGCTAAACACTACGGGAATTTCCACTGATTTTCACTTTGAACTAAGAATTATTTCTGACACTAACACAATAGAATGATTAGGCTATGTGAAGTAATTTGATGATACTCAGCCTCTGTGTTGCCTGCCGTTTTCTCTTCATAGCTTTGGCATGCGGGTATTCTACAATTAATCCTGAATTAGGATGAACATTTAAACTTAAGGCGTATGAAATAACAAATTTATGAAACAGACCTAGGGTCTAAGCAAAGTGTAGTTACAGACTGCCCGTATAGACCTCTATTGCACTTTGCAGTGTCTGTAGTTTAGACCATAGCGTACTTTGGCAAGTTCAGTATTGGATAGGCCTACAATAATTGCGTCAAAATTTTGTGTTAGGCTGAGTTTGGTTTGGGCTTGCGTTCTGCAGAAAGGATACGTGTGTATTTTTATATCGAATACAGCATACCTTGTAGCGATCTGAAGAAAATAGAATGAGACTCTCTCATTGCCATAGAATCTAACAACACTAAGGTTTTGCCTCCAGCCTCGGCTGAATTCATCAAAGCAAAAGCTGCGAGGAAAATAAGGGCTATGTAGGCCGCCATCTTGCCTTCTGCGGAGAGATAGAACGAGGTGGAAGGTGATCGGTCCTGTGAATCGTATTTTAACTGATACTTAATATTTCATCGTCACTTTGATGTAAAGGGGGAATATCGTTAAAAAAAANNGTTTTCAAGATTTTTGGAGCTATTTAAACGACCTAACTTATTTGTGCGTAGTTATGGGACATGAGTAACAGCCAATCACAAATGGTCGACGTGGATAACGCATGAAAACAGTGGCATTATGTCGTCTGCTAGGATGTCTGTCCTGTGTCTAGTGATGGGGAACGTATATGTGTATCTTTACGAATCTTACAGCCTTCCGCTACTATACAGAAGGGAAGAAGCGAATCAAATTGCCTGTTCGTTCTAAGAAATGGAGATAAGAGATGGAACTAACGACACATTTTAACAAAAAAGTAATCAAGTATGGCAATGTGGATATGATGTTACCATTGGTGTCCATTTGTTGCTGAAAGTGNNGGGGGGGGGGGTGGACATTTGGTTTAAAGCTTCTTTTGGTAAGTGCGGTAAGCTAAGGGTAACGAAAACAATTCTTACGAGTGTGGGAAGGTTTAATACCCCTCAGGACTATTTCAGCGGAGTACCACCATCAGTTGGGGCCTGGGAATACAAGATAATATCATTACTACTCGTCCCTCACTTTAACCCCTTCGCCCTTCCTCACCCCTCCCCACGAAAAAGTCTGGCTACATCACTGTAAAACATTTACCCGAATGAGTCGTTAGTTTGAATGTTCTACAATTGACCTTTAAATGAGTACGAGCACGTGAACAATGTAATTCTGAAAGACATCACATCACAGATACGCAAGGTTCAATCAAATCAAAGTAAGTGAAAAAGAAAAGGAAGTATTGGGATAAATGACAACGACTCTGACCTTGAGGATATATATTTTGGTACAAATGCATGATGGCTGAAATAGTACTCTTTGCACAGCACACAGCCGATGTTTGAGACTTCACACATCACTGACTTTTTTTAATCTGCATGGTCTATACCCCGCGTGACGGACAATTGCTTTTCGTCCAGCTTATTGACAGCCACAGAGGCGAATACACAGGCCACGTGGTCTACTGGTACACGCACCATCTTCCTAATTAAAGAAAATATGTCCTCATCATTTAATTAAGTTTTGTTGTATATTTACAATTTCTACCATGTAAAATCGATTGAAATAAAGCCGGTGTAAAGAATTTAAAGTGATATGATAGTAATTATCATGACAGGAAACACCGTCAGTAAAATTACAGACTTGTAGAAAATGACAGCACTCAGTGTGAGATATTTACAATACCAGTATGTTCTCCTCTGGTGAATAATCATAAATGAGAGAAATGAATTTAATTTTTATGTTGTCAATATTTCCATGGCGTTCTTATTTCATGGTGTAACTACAAGTGCTGTTATCACTCCTCCTTAACGGAATATGTTCTTTGAGTTAAATCTGCTAAATTGATATTGACATCATAATTTTAAAAATGTGCGCTATGAATTGCACATTGCAAACATGACTAAAGTGCTCATGATTGAGATAACTTCAGAAATGCACTGAACTGAGCTGAGGGCTGTTTTTGCACTCTCTGGACTAGGGTGGAGAAAGGGTGGAAGTGTTCCAGAATTGAGAGTAATGTCACATGATTCCAAGATGTAAAGTATTGTTTTGATGACACCCCTAAGATGTATTGATGTTAAAACATTTTGGTCGCAGTAACAGAATTTTGACAGACAAAGAATAGCGTATTTTCTAATTCGCTTTACTTTTACTGTGACCAAGGTTAAGCTCCTTTCATTGCAATTCACATAACTGGTGTTTTATTCTGTTTATATCATTTAGAATTTAACTTTTGTAAATACTGTAAGAAAGTGCAAATACGTGCACTAAAAAAAGGAGGGAAAGGGCTTACAAAAACTCCACAGACAGTTACATGGCACCTACCGAACTAAAATAAGCCCACATTCAGTAATAACAGCCACCCCCCCTCTTACACACATGCACGTACACACCTTACTTTGTTTTCCTGTAACTCAGTAGTGTACGTAGACCTGTATTATCCGGAGTATAAGAAATATCACGTATCGTATTGCTTTAATGATGCTATATTATGCTCCAACATCTCCCTAATTACACGTCATTAATATACGTTTTTCTTTCACATAGAGATCTGCATAGCGGTCTTTCGACACATTTAAAACTGTGTTTCGACTTACACTGTTGTCCTCACAAATGTGGAAGTCCATCATGTCGGAAAGCGGACGTCTATTTGCTCTTCGGACTATGCATCGAGCAAGATGGACCTCTTATAGGAACCTTATATGCCTGTTGTTGGTATTCGGTTATACAAAGGGAGAAGACGAAACTGCCAGCCAAGCAAACCTTGGAATTTATCATCATGAGGCAGAAATAACTGAATACACAATTCGACTACCACCAAAGGAGGAACAATGTTTCTACCAGTATAGTTACGCAAAGACGGCACTGAAGTGTATTGCTCGGGTATTTATGACGTTTATTCTTTCATATAAAATGTGCAATTTCATGTTTGAAGATATACAGTCACATGAGAGCTATAAGCAAACCCAAATGAGTCGAGCAGTCATCTGTAATGATGCCACCTTAAAGTTCGGTGATTTAACCTCACCAACATAAAGAAAACGAAAAAAAATGAAAACAAAACAAAGAAGAAAAGAAAACATCAGGTCAAAAGCATTATGTGACTATAAATAGCAACTTATTTTATTTTATTTGAACATCATTTCATATAAGTAAATGTCGCATATCCAACACGTAATTTTAGAAAGAAAATGTAGAGTTTTCACGCAATATTTTAAAATTTTCAATTTTTAAGGTANNCGATATTTTAAAATTTTCAATTTTCAAAGTAGAATATTTCCTTTACCGTCACGAGAATATCCTCGTGACGGTAAAGGAAATGTTATTATATATTAGTCTACGCCATTCAAACAATGAACTGACTTCCATGGTATCAACCTTCATTTACTGGCCTCCATTTATCGGCTTCCATGTATAGGCCTCAACATATCTTAATCAACATATCGGTCTCTATGTGTCGGCCTCCATGTGTCGACCTCCATCTGTCCAGGGAGGTGTTATTAGATGG
>VJOZ01015654.1:0-15967 GCA_009801055.1 Stichopus horrens | reverse complement strand
CCTTCACCACCCTCCCCTTTTCACCACCCTCCCCCTTTTCACCTCCCTCCAGTTTCATCACCCTCCCCTTTCACCACCATCTCCCTCCACCACCCTCCTCCTCCACCATCCTCCCCCTCCATCTTCCTACCCCTCCACCCATCCTCCCCCTCCACCATCCTTCCACTCCACCACCCTCGACCCATTACTCTTCTGCTCTATTCGGAGACTGCACAAAATGTTATGTAAAGTTTTTCTCGTAACTGCCAATCACCTCGATCCTGCAAGTTGCGTTTATTTGACTTACATATGCATTCCCTCGTAACTGGATCCCTTTCATAGTTGTCATTGCAAACACATTTAAATTCTCCGTTTTCTGGCTGACATATCTCGTTTGGACCCGTACACGGTTTTCTCGAAGGATGACATTCCGCTAAGAAATGAAAACAAAATGTCAGTGTTATCATTGTCACTTTTTTTTTTTCATTATATCGCGTTTATTGTTCTCTTTATTAATTAATACATTCGTATTTATTTTAGTACATTCATAATTAGTACATATTTGGCTTACCTATACATTCTTTTGTTGTTGGGTCCCGTTCGTAGTTGCCAGAACAAATACATATAAATACTCCATTTTCCGGGTGACATACCTCGTGTGGACCTGTACACGGTTTTCTGGACGGATGACATTCCGCTTTGAGTATAGGGAAAAAAAATAAAAAAAATAAGTAATAAATTTGTATATGAGCTATGGTTCAAGCTTCCCACTCTTCAACATGTCTTGATAATTAAATTATGGTATGGTTAACATCCCTTTCCCTTCCTTATCCACTGGTATCAGTTAGGCCTATGTTTGTATTTCTAGACAAAATTGTGATCATGTTATCGATGGTACCATTATGAAAAGCTTGCACAGGTTTCTTTTGATGTAGGCGAGTATTCGTTGATCATCTGTCTTACCTGTACATTCGTTTGTTATTGGGTCCCTTTCATAGTTGGTATCACAGACACACACAAATACTCCTTTTTCGGGATGGCATCTTTCGTTTGGTTCCGTACAAGGTTTGTCTGAAGGGTGGCATTCAGCTGAAAATGACATCATCATCATCATCATCATCATCATCATCATCATCATCATCATCATCATCATCATCATCATCGTTATTTTTGTACGTTTCTGTTACAGTGAATCCATTTTTTCTTCCATATTCTCTCAATGGTGATATGAATGTTATAAAATAGGCTTACGGGGATTGTCAATTATTTCATTAGTTCTATGGGCAATAATGATGTATGCAAAACTTCTTTGTTGGTGTCGATCCTTTTTTTTTTTTAAATTTCCATTAAAATTGTGAAAAAAAAATGAATATATGCTCACCATCTGGAATACATTGCCCACTGGACTCGTCCATTATAAAACCGTCTTCACAGGGACATTCATAGCTTCCAGGAGTATTCTCGCAGTTAGTGTTTTGTCTAAGATCGCAATCATCAGTATCTAACATGCATTCGTCCACATCTAGCAGCAAAAAATAAATAAATATATTTTCATTTGAAAGCAAAAGCGAAAGCGAAAGAAAGGCGAAAAAAAAAGAATAAAAAAGGACAATTTCTAAGCAAGAAGGTGTCATTTCACCCTACACTTTTTTCTTTTGTATATTTTACGCTAAATCTGCGAAATTAAAGAGTTGAGAAACCTTTGCTATATTTCAAGTGTTACACCAGATTAAACATTCTCTTCCATTGTTGTTTCATAGGATACCAATGTATGATAGTGGTGACAGAAAGAAAAAATTTTTAAAAATAGTGTTTTTTTTTTTTTTTAAAAAAAAAAATTCGAAATCTTACCGTCACATTCTGCAGTATCTTCATTCCACATGTAACCGTCTTCACAAACTTCAGATTATAGGAAAAAGAATGAAATGAGAGTAATCAGATCCCTTCTACCTCAGTGAACTTTATTTATTAATCACTTACACTCATGCACATAGGTCAGCTTGGATGACTCACTGACAGGGTGGGGGTGAGGGAGGGGGCAACGGGGGTCATCTTTCCAATCGAAGGACGTCCAAAAATTACTGATTGTAATTTACGGTGTGTTCAACTTTTCTTACATATTCTCTGTATGATGCAATAATCATACATGGGTTACAGCGATTGTTAATTTTTTTCCGGGGGGGGGTTAGCAAGAATGATGTGTGCATAACGTATTTTTTGTGGTGGTGTCTTTTTTTTAAAATTTGCAATTAAAATCGTGAGAAAAACGACTATATGCTCACCGTCTGGTGTACATTGTCCACTGGTCTTTATAAAACCGTCTTTACAGGGGCACTCATAGCTTCCAGGAGAATTCTCGCAGTTCGTGTTTTGTCTAAGATCGCAATCATCAGTATCTAAGAGACATTCGTCAACATCTACAAACAAAGAAGGAAATCAAATAAAATAAAGCAAAAAAATGAAGACAGAAAATTAAACGGCCATATGACAACAAAAAAGGAAGAAAAGAATAAGGAAACAACAATTTCAAAGCAAGAAACAGCTACTCTCTTCCTATTCACGAAATTAGTATAATTTGTTTTCTTTTGTCTGTTTCACAATTAATATTATATTTAATCATGTTCATGTTCGAAATTAAGAGTTGGGGAACTTTGGCTACATTTCAAATGTTAAGCCAGAGTTTGAACACTCTCCGGTTGTTGTTTCATATAGGATTCTAGCAATGTATAACAGTGATGATAGTAGATATATACAAGAAAAGTTTGAATGAAACATGAGAACACTGCATCCCACTTTTCTTAAAGAAAACACAAAAATGTCATTGCTTTTAAGGATACAAATTAAAAAAAAAAGTCCAAAATAAAAGTTGATGGACAGTATTTGGAAATCTTACCCTCACATTCTAGAGCATCTTCATTCCACATGTAACCTTCTTCGCAAACCTCAGTGTCTAGAGAAAACAAACATTTAATGAAATGAATCAGCCCCCTCTTAATTCAGTAAACTTAACCTTTTAATCACATGTACATTATATCAAGCATAGAGGCCAAGCATCACTCACTGGCGTCAAGGGGGAGGGCGGTGGGGGCAGCAACGAGGGCCATTCCCCCAAATGAAAAGTAACTTTGTCCAAAAGTTGCCTACAGTATTCTACCTAAACAACTTTTTTTAATTAAAGATAATACATTCAATTGTAGAAAACACCTATTGCCCTCTTAGACCCACCCTCGTATTACCATACCTCACACAGTTTTGGCCTTTCCCATAGAAAAGACTTTTTATCCACTAGCCCCAAAACTCTTCAGTATTTAAATGTTACAATTAGCGGTTGCCAAAGTCATCATACTCTTGGGTATATACATATATGTACTGTGGGTTACGTTTGTTTTCTGAAAACCATATACTTACCAGGTTCACAATCTTCTTCGTTCTCGTCGACCCACACGAACCCATCCTCACAGACGCATATCTCATTATCCTCATCACATTCTACATTGATGCCGTCACACTGTAACTCTCTGCATATATCTACAAACCCTTGGTCCAGGCTTGAGAAAGAAGATCCAGAACTTGATCTTGAACTCGATCCAGAACTGGATGATGAACTTGAAGATGAGCTCATTTCTTCTATGCTTGTCTCTATGTGCGAAAAAAAAGTAGAATTTCTTTTTTTTTCTTTAATTAAACCAATTTAATCAATCGATCAACAAAGCTTTTACTGCTAAAAAGTTTTGTCTCATTGGGAAAAGGAGTGATGTAAAGTTGCTTGTTTGTATGCACTATGCGTCACGTTATGGTGCACCGTAACAAACAAGAGTCCAACTGACCCAGGCAAGAAATTACGCATGCGATGGTTTCAAAAATTAACCAAGGAAAGGTGTACGAGTAAACCGCCAATCGGGACTTAGCCGTAAAACTTGGTCATGGCCTTTCGTGGCTCATGGCATTGGTTGACCTCAAACAAAGTGTGGAAGTTGGGACCCATCATCGGTACCGAACGGAACATACTCACACTCATTTGTAAGAACTTGAGTTTTTAAGATGTTCAGGGTTGTAGACTAACAACTTAACTTGAAGTGATTGTGTGTATATGTTGAAAGTAAAAGCATTAAAGTTTCATATCCAAAAGTTTAGTAGGCCTATGTCTTTATAAAGACCCATTCAGACAAACTGGGCAAAATATAGCTTTCACTGGGAGATTTATTCCACCACATGATTTCAAGTTCTCACAACATAACAACCAAAAGTGAAAAATACCATAATGTGGTGAATTATACAGTTTGCATTCAACTTAGCCTTGAACAAGCCAATGGGAGATACCCTAAAATGAATATTCAGTCACTCGGTGTAGCTGATCTCTGATGCCATAATGAGGTAATTAGGATGAAGTTTTTACATACCCCCACCTCGTTCACTAAATTCTACGGCAATTCCTGACCTCAATCAAGAAGCTAAAATATTAGTTACATGTTTTTGGTACATCAATAAGACTTTCTTCCTAACATACCCGGCGTACTCAATATGTAAGCCGGATTTTCTTCCTGTACTACAATCGGTTAATTTTCAACCAATTGAATTTGGTTTTTTTTTACGGTTTGTGTGCCATTTCTGTTGTTTTTCTTTTACATTGTAGTTACTGTAGTTCCCGTTAAATGAGGAAGGTATTCCAATCATGAACACTTCTCGTTTGAACTTTTAATAATAAAGATAGACTTAGGATCAAGCTCAGTCTATATCCTTCTTGATACCTTTTTCTTCCGTACACTCGTACATCACTTTACTGACATGACGAGCCTAACTGTGCATGTATCGTAAATGTACTTACCGTTAAACAGAGTCTCTGGTACACAGCAAATTGCGTCATACACGTCCCTAGCGCAATCGTCTGTTTTCCACAGTCCCGTACTTCCAATGATGTAAACACATGGCATGCTGGGTTCATTGACGTCCCAGTTGCTTTGACTGTGTAAAGAAAGTATATTTACCGTGCCCATCATGATAACAATACACGAACATTAATACAATGTTACAGTTTCCTCATTGAAAGCCTTGTTATCATTCAATCAAGCGTATGGTTGACTGATTTTCGTTATTTGTTAGTTTTTGTTTTTTTTTTGTTACTTCAAACACAAAAGCTTAGGCCTATAACGTCACAGAAGTATACTGTAAAGCGATCAAGATTCTGCACCAATAGGGAACCAATAAGTCAGTGGCACCACAGAGCTATATATACTGAAATAGAAAAATACATTTCGATTTCGAATAGCCAGAGACTTTGGAATTCAGACCAACCGTTTACCTACAAAGTCGGAGGTGTTTAATACTTCACTTGAGCGAAGAACATTGCCATTTTTTTCAGACACTCGTGAAATCACTGTGACAAAATTTCTAAAATAATTGTCACACGAAGAGGTAACAGGCCATTGGAAGGTGTAAGAGTTTGAAGTATAATTTATCACAAAGAAAATTCCACCAAAACATAGACAATAAAAAAAGACCTGTGCGTGGTAGTAGTACTGTGGAATGCCATGAAAGGCGTGTTGAAATCGCCACATTTTAATAAAATCTAATGTGTTTAACTGTCTGGGTTCCTTGAAAAGCTCAGGAAATTCTCAAAGAATGACTCAGACTTCAGAGGGTCGTTCACCTAAAGGAGAAGGCATGACTTTGAAACTTTGTCACAAATATGGACAAACGCGGGATTCATTCAGTTTGGTCGGTATTGTTGGTAGCTCCCACCAAATTACCGTGCACCTCTATTCAATGTAATGCTACAATACAAAAACCAACACATTGAAAAAAAGTAATGCAGCATCTATTGAAAGGTTTTTTCATGCTGCAATAAACCTGTTTGTTTGCCTGTGTTTTAACTTTTACCTGTAAAAGAAAGTCAAAGCAATCCTTAAGTATATACTAATACTGCGTGTTGCCTTACATCAGGTGCTAACATCACGCAGTCTGTAGAAACCCGCAAATTAAAATTGTTAAAATATCCAATTGATTACTTGCAGATAACAGATTTGGACTTTACGTGGGCAAGCACTATCTACGTTTGTCATACATTGCATTTTTAAAGAGAAAAAGGGCATTTACGATGTACCTACATCGCATTCAGAGGAAACAGCGTTAGGTGCCGTTAAACCATTCAGACCTGTAAACATTTGCAAAAGCTTCTTCTTCTCAAAACATTATGCATGAGATGAGTTACAGAAGAAGAATTTGAGTTTTTGAAAGTTTGGATAAATAAATTATTCTTGAGTAACAAATAGATAAATTTCTCTTATGTTGAAAACAAGGCAACCATCTTTCATTATAACGAATAACCTATCATTCTGTGTCCACAAATATTGGCCTTAAAAAGATTGTTTTTCTGTAAAACAAACGCCCTATTTCCCGTTATGTCACACGTCTTTTCTTTAGCATCTATGATCAAATTTGATCAATGTTACTTACAAATCTGTTAATATTTCACCATCCAAATCCCAGATGTATATATCAGTTGAATTTTCTCTAAGTCCAATCCACGAGTCAGGAATCTCTTTCGGTGAATAAAACATTTTTAACATATTCTGCAATTGAAGAAAAAGAAATCATAATTTAAACTTTATTGGGAGTTCATTCAACTAGTAAAGTCGGTAATACTGAGTACAACTTAGTATAACATCTGAGAAATGTAATGGTTGACCTGACTCACACTTCATTAGTTTCAATTGTTCGATGCCACCCTTGTTTCGAAATACTCGTGGACATATAGAATGTGACAACTCGTGAAAAATTGTGGAAACAAGGTCACATTATCTAGCCTAATGTTAACCTTCAAATGCACGCGTGTAACGTTAGGCTACAAACAGATCCGATGTGGTTCATGATTCGGTGAGGCGTGCCATTTTTAAAGATCAAAATTTGCACAATTATTCAGAGAGTCGTCACTCGGCTTAGATAGATACAGTCAATATACACACCGTGAAAACGTCAAATATTTCCAGGTCCAAGCGTTTATGCAGCTGCTATGTAAAGTTGTTTGTTTTTTCAAAGAAGATGGATTTTAGCGAGCCATGTTTTCCTATCGCTTCATTTTGGCTTTGAAGAAACCAAGGAAGTTATACATACAGCGGTTACGGAATAAAAATATTCAAATTAATGTTATATTCGTTTCTGCTTGAAATATAAATTGTTTCTCGGTATAACTTTCAGGTCTAACATTTAATTTTGAAGCTTAGACTTTCCTGATCAAATGAATGAACTGTAACTGTTTATCACCTATTTTGTTATTTGGTACGACATAAACTAACAAGTTAGTGCACAATGTCTTTACCTTCAAGTTTGCATTTTTTTTTACATTCTTTCCAACTTTCTCTGTCGTTTTCTTATCTACTTCACGCGCTGCTCTCGTTTTACCTTACCGTACTTCTTTTTCCAGTGATTAAATTGAGGAAATATAATTTAGTCTTGTTTGTTAGTTAGATTACATCCATTATATAGCCGTAGCTGAAGACAGACTTGTTGTTGAGAAAATATACTTCGGTCTTTATTTTTGTGTTATTGTTAAGAGATAGACCGACGCGTCGTCGGTGAAATAACAAAGAACGTGTGGCCAAGATAATTGTTGTTCATTGTTAATTGTTGAATGGGCTGACGGAGGGTAGACCCATTTGGAAAGTTAATATAGTATTAAAGGTGGCCATCGCCCCTGCAAGCATAATGAAATTCATATTATGAATTGTACTGTCTGTAATAGCACTCTGTAATTTCGTCAGTTGTAACGAATCAAGGCGTGAAATTGTTGTGGTATGCAGCCATATAAAATTACCAAAGAGTGAAAAATAATAATAATAATTCAAGGACTTCAAGGACACTTGCGTAGATAGTGGGAGCACGAGGGGACCTTGCCCCTTGTTAATCACCAAAAGGAATAAATTTGTTAAACGGAAAAAGAAAACGAGAGAGATACTTGAATACAACACAAAATGCTTATGATTGCCAGAAGTAATCGTAACTGGTACCAGGCGTGGTACCAGTAAATTTCCCTGTGGGATGACAACAGAAGGTACGTTCATCTTCTATATAAGATGTCCTATACTGGGCATATTTTCTCTAGGCTACCCGCCGACAAATGGTGGCGTTACGCTTAGTGATCTTCCTACAGTTCTTAACCCCCTCCCGTCTATTCCAAATACTGGGGGAACAACTGTAGGAAGGGCATCCTCTACGTCCGTACCGCATTGTAAACTTTGCTTTAAAGTAACCGCCGTAACTTCCTCATTCATGCTTCAACTCCCTTAGGAAACAAAATTCGAATCCCCCCCCCCACGTCGAGTATCTTGACCTCCTACTAACAACTTTCGTACCACTGGTTCTGAAGATTTGACTGGAAAATGCAAGAAAAAATCCAATATTACTGGGGAGAAGGGTTTTTCATCCAAGAAAGTAATTGCCGTATACCATTTCCAAAAACTTACGTACGGAGCCTTTGAAGCGCTATCTCTGACGATCTTGAAGGTTTTCTTATCCATGTTTAAACCCAACCCGTGCCAATAGATGGTTGCGCTGCGCTCAGATACACTTGCCCTACGCACTACATACTCCTTTTCTAATTTCAGCTCTACCACCCCACCCACCACCATTTGCGGAATGTCTCGATCCGTGTTTGTAAACCCAAATGATATGTACTACCATTTTCCACAGAGTGATTTTGTCTCATACATAGAGAAATAGAATATGAGATCCTTATTTCACGGATCATGTAGCTACAACCATGAGAGAAGTGTCGTTTCCGGCCATCTGGGTGGTTCCTAAAGGCAGATAATTCTGTGCGGGACGGGTCACCGTTGGTGGCGCTCAGCTTAGATAGTACTTCCGGTACTCAGCACTCATCACAAACAGTTAAAATTGATTGTATTAAGCTGAAATGCGTGACCTAGGAATGTAAATACCGACACTCACTGGAGTGTGTAATTGAACATAAAAACACAATAGACTAGATACCATCTATTTGAGAGAGCTGTAGAATTGCAAGAAGAAAAAACAAAACTCATGAAAGAAGACCCTATCGATACACATTTTAAGAAATGTGAAGGGAACAGAACATTTAATAAGAAAGTCTGACGGGTTGTCACTTACATATAAATCTGACGGCACCAGCTTGATAAGATGTCCACCTAATGAATCACATGCCATTGTGGCACCATCATAGTTGTAGGTACCATTGGTATAAAAACAACAGTCGTTGTTATGATATATTGCTTTGTCCATACACACGCTCATAGGACGCTCTGTCGATAATTCTGTGGTAAAGTCATTTGTGGTTATCGCTTCTACATCTGTTATGAGAAAAACAAATAAAAGAAGATGAGAGTTAACTGAAACTGCCAGATCCATGCATACGGTACCACTCTATACCAGAAACCTACAACATACTATATACAGTCAGACCTAGTGTCCATGTATAGGGGCCGGACTCCGATCTGCAACATACTGTCGCCCAGGCCAAAAGTATACCACCCTAAAGCCACACCTACCACCAAACGGTGGCAGATCTGCAACAAAAGTCTATAAAGAGAAATTAATCACATTAGCTAGAATATCGAGATATTTTGTGTGATTAAAGATCCGAAAAGTAGAGACGGTGTCCTCTTCAATATCCGTTTCAAAATCTTGGAGAATCTTGCACACAAAACGTACTCTTTATATATGTGACATGTTATTAATGTCCATATGTCCACAGATGAGTAGGTTTTGTGTGAAAGATGTTCCATTTTTTTTTTGAGGGCATACTCGGAAGAGGACACCGCCCTCACGCATCGAGTGCATGGCCCTTTAAGATTACCATGGTTGAAGGGGTGGGATGTACTCAAGAGACTAATTGTAGCATTTCTCAATGTAGTGCGACAATGACACCTGATAAAATCGTGCTAAGAGGTGATTTGCAATTTTATACGTGTCCGAAAGAGCAAATTTTTTACATTTTTTAATTCAATCTTTATCAAATTGCAAATAAATTTTAATAAACACCGCGATGGTAACTTTAGATATTGACTCACTGATAAGTAACTATCGTAAAGGAAAAGGATAATTCGTGGGCAGAAGAACGGGGGCGTTATACGGTAGTGAAAAGTTCCCTTGTGGTGGTAGGAAACTAAGTGAGAGCGCTTCCCCTTAAAGTTAGTGGGGCATCCTCTCTTGCTTTTGAAAAATTTGTCCACAAAAAAAAAAATCTAAGACGCAACATGGTATAATATTTCCATCTCTTAATTCATTTTCTTTTCGGAAAAAATATCTAGTTTCCAGGTAAGTTAATTGTGAATGCCTACTGTTCAGTTTTCGATATTTTTCCAATTGTGGATTATTTCTTCACAAAATGGAGTCATTTTTTGTACCCATAACTGTCGTAAGTGATAGCCACTATATTGAGAAATAAAACCTACTGTACAATGGTATAATTATGAAAGCGTGAGTTGAGTATAAATGGCTTGTCGGGAGGGTCTATAATGAGAGGGAGTATCTCCTTCGAGAAATTGCTCAGATAATACGGGACCTCAGACAAAATTTTGTTCAATAGTTGCATCTCTTGAAGTCACATTTTTTTTTAAAGATAAATTTTATTCTCATGAAAAGTTAATGATAGATAGGTAGATAGAGACAGTAGTTAGGTTTTTAACTGATAACTGTTATAAATGACGGAAAAAAACCTGTCGAGCAAAAATATATTAGTACGCAATCTAGTGCAATGCTTTATATCTTCAGAAGTCACTTTTCTTTTTTAACTGACTTTTTTGTGGAGGTGGTCGGGTGTTGTCAATCAGCGGCTGTCATGTTACTTTTTAGGGATTATTTAGATCGTAAGTCGTGTTTCATACTGAATTGAAGAGATTTGCGATTTTTCGGTAGTCAGGTTGCAGAGCTTTGATAAGGAGCGAGACACCATGGAGCTAACATCCAGCTACCAGCTTCTGACTTAAATTGGCTTAAATTTGCAAATACTTTTTTCTTTGATCTCAGTCTCGGTATTTATTATGTCTGTCTGCTATTCTACTACTGCCACATCATTGATATTACCGAACAAACTAAAGATATTTTATGTTCAATTGGAAAACTAACTGGTAAATTTATGATTGAAAAAAGTCCTTCTTTACATGGTTACAAGAAAATAAAATAATATTGGAATTTGTTTCAATCGAAGCATATTTCAAAATAAAAGTTTCTTAAATATTTACTTTTGGTATTGGATGAGAAAAGAAAGCATTCACTCAACACAAAGTAAAAAAAAAAACGTAAGAAACAAAAGAAAAAGAAGAGAGAAATAAATAAATAAGGAGTACTCACTATCCTCATCCTGTGCGATTGTAACGCAAAATAGTTTTGACAAAAGACACATCCATAAAACTGACCATACATTTAAATCCATTTTCGGTGGAAGAAATCGAAAAATTATTTGCGAATGATATTAATCCCAATAAAAACCCGTCTCAGATGTTTCCAGATGTCGCGCGATAGCTAGCGACAGCTTGGGATGCACTATGCCGACTGCAGACATGATCCGCTGGACGAGGTGGATCGAATATTACAATATGGCATATCTAGTTATTATAAAATGTCAGTCAAGTGTGGACGGTGGATATATGTATATATATAAATGGGCTTCATTGTGAAATATTAAAAATATTTTACCGCCTTTTGTGTTTTGTATAACTTTTGCGATTACAATAGCATATTGCTGTGATTCGCATTGCTACAGAGTGTTCCATTGTCTGCCACTATTGTCCCTCTTTATTGACATGGCAGAAAAAAAAGGAATACCGAAAGCCAAAAAAAAAAAAAAAANNAAAAAAAAAAAAAAAAAAAGGCACAGAAAAAATCATAAATAATAAAACGTCTTTATTATTCTCCCGCAATTCCCCCCGTTCCTAAGATACGCACACCCACCATAAAACAAAATAATAAAAAAAAAATCATAAACTTAAATATGGATTCATTGTCTGTGTGCCCTGCGAAGCGTGGTAGGAACTAATTTTCAATTTACCTTTAGTGGTGGGAAACTTTGATATATGTCCCCCTCAAATTGCTTAACCCCGTCTTTCACGGCACAAACGTTGCCGCGGAGAGAAGAAAATGCAATCGAGAAAATCACTTTAAGTTGAGAAAAATGAACAAAAAAGGTGTAAAACGATCTCTATCATATGTGCAAATGAGCATTCTCTCGCTACATGAACGATAATCGGTGTGAATAACGTTAAACGTATTTAATTTACTAACGCTTTCTTTGTCTTACAATTTTGATCAATGCTGCTCCATGCTGACAACAGGTTTGGTCTGGCAACCTGATGAAGTTGGGCCTAGTCCAACTAACTTTGAAATCTGGAATTTCGTATTTTTTCTTAGTTTTTCTTTTCTGTTAACATTTAATTTGTTTTAACACCTCGGTATTTGCGACATAATTGTTACACGTGTCAGGCAAAATACTGCTCAATTTTAATAATTAAACTTCGCTAGACGCAAACAACATATGTTTACAGTCGTGAGGTGGGACGTGGCTTGTACACGTAACTCGTTTATTACTCCATCAAGGCGTTAAGTAGTGAGGTGAAAAACAACTCTGAAGGAGATTCCTGTACACTTCTGACAAAAAAGTACGCTTAATTCATGGAAGTTGGCCTAGATGCACCCGAATGCAGGCATGCCTAATATATATAACCTCTTGCAAGCTATGTCTGTAACACTTAGAAGCATTTTTATTACAATTACACCCTATCCAACTGTGCGCCTATAGGATAGATAATCGTCACAATCATAGTGCATGTAGTCTTCCCAGGAACGTAGTCAAGGAGCTAGGGGGCAGGAATCACCCCTCAAACTAAAACTCCCTCTAGAAATACATTACATGAGAATAGTCTACATAAGGTCACATGTGCCGTTGAGAAACACCCCTCCCCACTCATAATTTTATTTCCCCCCCCCCTCCTCTAGAAGTTAGGTCAGAACACCGGCCTGAATCTTCCTTCACATTTCAAATGACGTCAGTCTACCCCCCCCCAAAAAAAAGTTCATTCAGCTCAACCAGATTTTTCTTAAATTATTGATCACCAGCACGGACATCAGCATTGAATGTTCTCCTACCAGTTGAATAAATTTAAAACTAGCCAAGCTCATCGTTACTGTTAATGGACAAAACAATTCATTCTGGAGTAATTGATTACACTTTCTTCTTCAACATTAAAAAAAAGTAACACCCCCTCAAATGCGTTATAAACATGATGCAATCATCAAAGGCCAGGAGGCTATATATGGGAGGGGGGATGACGTGAAGACATTTGCCTTCGCTCTAAGAAATCTTTAATAAAATACAGAAAATTTAGTTTGAATTGTTTTTGCTGTTGTTGCTGATGGCTTTTTTTTTTAGTGTTACACTCCCTCAAAATTGGAATTGAAATGTGTTTTTGCCTGCTCAAAGTACTAATGTTACGTATATGTGACTGCAGCAAAAATATGCCTTTGTACAGAAAGTACTTGTTTTACTTTAAACTCAAAATTTATGATTTTTGTACTTGGAGAGACTTCTTCTCAAATTGTGCCAATTCAGGAACTTCTAACCACATGCCGTGAATTAGATCCCATGTGTTGGAGGTACAATCTCCTCCTCATGTAGTAACCAACTAGTGTTTGATCATGTACCGTCCAAACTCTCTGTGGGAATAGCCAATGCCCAATTTCTCAGTACCGTGATATCATACGTTGACGATCACGGAATAGCATGATGGATAAACTTCTCTAAAAATTCATCCGCCCAACCATCTCCCCCCCCCTCAACCGCCCTGCATCACTCTCTTTGCCAAAGAGCAATTTTACCCCTATGCGCTTGGAATTTTACCTGCAGTGGTGGTGTCCGAAACCCCCTTGGTGGTGTCTACGGGCGTCGCGGTTGTTACTCCCGTTGTTTGGGAAATTACCGTAGTCCTGTCTGTAATCTTGGTTGTAACCTCTGGCAGGTTTCTTTTTGTCGTTACTACTGACATGACGGTCGTTTCTTCAGATTTGGTTGTATCAACCGCCAGAGTAGTAAATTGTGTAATCGTCTCATCTTGACCACCTGTTAAATCTGCTGTAGAATGGATGAAAAAAAAAATAGGAGGAATTTATCGGTATTCGGGAGAATTGATGTAGCTTAAGTATCCTCTATGAGGGAACGGAGTGGTTGAGATGATACGCTACTTTGTCAAATGTAAAACAAAAAGCAGCCTTTTAAAGGTGATTGGTTGTCCTTATTTTAATGCATCATGTGACGTCAGTCTCTCTACTTGATAACTCTGCGAGCGTCATTAGTTTACTTATTAATGCGCAACATGGATTCATTGGTATACCGCTTTGTTATTGCAATTCCCTGTACACGAGTTACATGAATAGACTAACCGTCAACTAGAGACACTTGCAGAGTTTCGTCGAGAACAGACTGACGTTCGTATTAGATATTAATAAAACGGACCAATCAGAGTTAGAACTTGAAGGGGAAAATGCAGTAGCCCCAATTTCTACTAGTATAGTCCCCTATCCTAATTCGTGGATGGCTCGTTTGAATCAAGTGAGTATATTTTGTCAGTGGATTACTGAATTTAAAAAATGTTCCTTATCCCCTTTTTTTTTCTTACAGATCAGCTCCTCCTAAGAAAACAAACATGGCTAATAGAGAAGTTCCAAGGAGGAAACTACCCGTTTTACGTAGATCATTTCTGTTTCCATCTGACCACCTCTGCTCAGTGTCATGAGAGTGACATTTGAGACCGGTTTATATCAGTAATCTACGATTAGTGTCGCCTTCGGTTGGCATGTGACGCACCAAGATTTTTCTTTTACAAAATTGCCTTTCAAATTGCAGGAAATGAAACTGCCAAGTCTCTTTGTAAATTTAATCTCAATTTTCTTTACTTTTAAAAACACAGGTTTGGAAATGTACACTCACACCAGAAATGTCTTTTTTTTTAAATTTCAGGTGACAAAAGATAAGGACAGCAAATCTTTTAGCATCCCCTTTCTCTCAAAGTGGGTGGACACTTCGCCCACCCCCAGAAAAAGAATGAAGCCCATTCCTCTAATCGCAATGCATGACTTTGCAACTTGTGAAACTTACTTAAAAGTGTTGTGTCATGTATCAAGTTTGAGATATTAGAGGTTACGACGCTGAATTGTATTTTGGTATGATATCGCTTAGGGAGGGCGTAAAACCGACTTTGGTAAAACTGGTGAAAGCCTCGTCAATTTAAAACACTTAATCGAGGACTAGTGGACCATGCGATCACTGATGTTAAGATAAGTATGTATAGAATTCAATGGTTTCCGACATAGGCTTTATTTGAACAACACGTCACCGATGCCAGGCAAAAGGGCAGTCAGTATTGTTACTTTTCTTCTAACTATGGACACGGCAATAACTGTTCAGTGCGGTATGAAAGCCTATTTCTGATATTTACACCGAGCCAAATTTAGATCCAATAAAAAGGTTATGAGATAAAAAGAGATGCGATAATCTATTGTCCTTAATTATGAAATTCTTACTTTGCAAAATGACCGCAGGAATTAGAATTCCTTATCCTGCGCAGTTTTATGATCCAGCATAGAACTCCTCGTGAAAACGCTATATGTTGATGTTATCCCTGCACTCATGCAACGTATTTTCCGGAGAGTTGTTTTGCTGGGGAAAAGTAGCAAGTGCTATTCTCTTCATATATTTGTAAATGTCTGATTGTGTGTCAAAATATATCGTTTGTGAGCAACCATTTTGGCAGTTTTCCGTTGAACGTTTGATGATTTCTAGGAAAATCGGTGCGCGTTTTCAGTGCAGTATTTCCGAAAGAACTTAAGTTACAAAACAAAACTGGGAGTTTCTTTTACAGAAATAAAATCATAGTTTTAAAACCAATACATGTGGACACAGACTGATAGATGATTCAAAATATAGAAGGACGGTAGTTTTCTTTTCAAGAAATAAGTTTCTTTTAGA
>VJOZ01015648.1:0-12861 GCA_009801055.1 Stichopus horrens | reverse complement strand
CAAAGGTCATTTGGGGTCAACAGGGGTCAAATTGTGAAAATGTGACAAATGTGACACATACTAATGCTATTATATCAGATTCAGAAAAAAATTTCTATTAAATAGATCATCAAAACCACAATGCATTTCTGCATTCTGATTGACAGTTGTTTTGACAGTCCAGGTGTTATTAAAGCTTAGAATATTTTAATGTGACGTATAAAGGAATTGTTCACTGATAGTGGCTGATGTTGTTTCTGAATTCCTGGATTGGTTTGTACAGTTTGGTTTTTAGTTGTAGTTGTATCACATCAAAATTGTATTTTAGAGGAAAGTAACATAAAGTTAATAAAGCAAACTCATGGATAAAGAGGGACTGGCTACCAAAGATCGTGAAGCCGTGGAATCAGCATGATACAAATATTCGGACACATCGTGAACAGTATATATTTAACTTTTTGGCTTTGAGCACTTTATAGAAACTACCATACAATGCTCTTCGTCTGTATCCTATACTCTATCATGACCAGTATGGTTTTTGGAATAATTCCGTGGATTATTGTTAGCTCTGGGTGTAGCCTACCCTTTCAAATCCCTTCCCCGTCCCTTTGGAGGCTTAACAGAATTTTGCATCCGATCACAGTTTGTCCAGGAAATCCTGCAGGTCTATTAAAATGTTTTCAACATCCAGTATATCTGTCAGGGGATTCTCCCTCAATTGGTTAAAAACATAGGTGCCCCTAAACCAAGTGACCCATGTTAACCATATCACCTCATGTCATTATCACAACTCCCAATCTTTTCCTCTTCCGATAAGCATCGTCCCTGTCGCACATCTCATAAGGAATGGCATCAAAGGTGAAGGTGCCTCAAAAATTACTAAAAAGGATCCCGCCCGCTCTTCTTGTTTTCTTTCGGATCTCTCCCTCACTTTAATTGGAAAACTTCAAAACAGTTCATATGGGTTCCACTGGATTTCTTTTGGCAACAGTTAGGTACACACCTTTGCACTCTTTCCCATTTCTAGGTATGCACGAGCTGTCATAGTCAGTTACGCAAATTGTGGAGATTTAAAAGTACTTTGTAGAGTCTTTCCTGTGTACAGTAGCACTACTTTAGGAGAATCCTAGGTTCCAGAGATCATACCAGTGTACCAGTTACAAGCATCAGTGTACAGACAGTGCTGCAGTAATGGTTCATCCTGGTGATGTGTGGTGTGTTTTGCTATCTGAGTTTTTGGGGCTCCTCAAAATGTACAGCATCATCTGAACATTATAGCCATTCATGATTGCTGGAGTACTGATGGGAATATATTCATTTGAAAAATTTGACCTCAGTCAATGATGCACAGTGCAGTGGGTCTGAATATCTTGCAGTACATACAGCACATGTTTACACAGTGCACACAACCTCTAGCTTTGTGTACAGTTAATACTTCATGAATATGCATACAGTAGAGGATGAGCTTGTTTATTCAGACTCAAGGAGTTGAAATTGATCCCTGTAATTATGGACTTCCCCTTGTAGCAATTCCCTTTCTCATCAATAGCCTAGCTGTCACAATTCTATACCCCATTTAGATGTTTGAGATCAATTCAGGCCGCGATTGTCCTGCTTTTAATAGGAGAGAACGAAAGTACTGTAATCCTAACTTTTGAAAACAAATATATCCTAGTGACAGCTTACAGTGAGTGTTTCTTCAAAAGACAGAGAATATTTTTTTTAACTGCAGGCACTTCACCCACCCCCCCCACATGAATAAGCTTGTTTATACAGTGCAGTAATGCAAAGATAACTGTTGTCAAGAAAGAATGGAAGTTGCCTCAAATTTGCAAAATGTTACACTGGTAGAAGATTGCTTCAAAAAAGTCTTCCTTACTCTGTAAAATTGGTACTGTACATGATGCATTTTGTAATGTCACTTTGGACATTGGTGGCATATGGTAAGCGTGCACCTATACTGGGGAGGGGGGATGCTCAAGTGGCACCCATGCCTAGGTTATCAAGACTACATTATCTACCCAGAGCGCCACCACTGGTCTGTGTGGAATTACCACAAAATGTTGGATGGAAATACTGTATGCCCCCTACAGTAGATCACCGGAAATCACCTTCCCAGCATCCACCGTCGCCCTTACACTCTTACGGCACCCTGGAAACTACTGCTTGGGGTCATGCCCCCTCTGACAGTAAAAGTTGACTTTGTTTAATAATTAAAATTATGGAAATCTGAGCTTAAAATGGGTCATGAGAGTAAAGGTCGCAAGTCGTAAAGTATCATTGTTTTTGTACCAGGTACTCAGTGTCATAAAGAAACCCAAATGATGCTTGTTCAGCATTAGGATGGAAACAGTGAAATGAATGCTTCTGAACATAAAACGGGTTAAATTCAACTATACTGTAAATGTCTTGAATAAGAATTATATTTGCCATAATAAATGTTGAAGTTTGACAAAATGACTGTTTGATAGACTGTTCATGTATAGTACGACTTCCCAATTTTTGCCTCTCCCGTAGCGATCGTTCTCTCGCGTAAAGGCGTGCGGAACACGTGTGTAGTACTGCAATATACAGTATACAGTACTGTATTTACTTTAGTCTTCCTCTGATAGCATGTCAGTGATATATTTACTCTATGCGTTTACTTTAAGTTTTCTTTAATTGCAAACTGGGAGCAGGAAACTCTCTTCACCTAAAAATACATTCCGGTCTGCATAATACGTTCATCATGTAGTGAGCTGCAGTGTCACTGTGGTAATGTTGTGGGCAGTCAATTTTATAATTTTACAACAAGTCTAAATTCATTGACTCTCTTCTAAAATATGAAGATGTAATAGGTGAACATTGCTGATGCATTGTGTTCCTAATTACGTACAACTTTCATGTGAAAACTTTCATGCCCACATTTAGTACTACTGTACATTCAAAGTCATGTGGTATGAATCAGGAGTGGCCAACCTGCAGCCAGTGGGTCAGATGCGACCTGCAGAGAGGTACTGTATCATGAGGCTTATGAACCCCCTCTTCCCCCTTGGACAAAAACAGAAATCAAATGGAATAGGAAAAAGAAACGAAGCTGATGCGGAAAAAAATGGAGAGACTTTTAATGTGACATTTTGTATTCTGGCAATTATAGAAGGGCGAGGACCAGATACACACACACACACACACCTACACACACAAATTGCCAGATGCTAGACCATAGTCAATACGGTAATGCATAGGTTATATGAGGTGAGTACGGCGCTAGTGAATTCCCAAACCTGTAAGTTTTGGGGAAACTACTGGTAGATAATGTTTCTCTGTCAAAGTACACCCACTACATCTCTGCATTTAGTTCCCGAGTTTTCACATTTGTCGGGATTCGGCTTCTGATATGTCTGTCAGCACGCTCACTACTGCATTTCTACAATTTTATTGTCTTTTTTGTTAAACCTGTCTCAACTGCAGTATTTTTGTTTACAACTGGTATAGATAGTTGATCAGACATCACTGTTACCAATACTTTGAACCCCATCCCCTCTCCTGCCCCCCTCCATGCACACTCGAATATTTTAGCAAGTTTTGGTGAACATTGTAGAGAGGAGGATGATAAAGGGTGGGCTTGCAGCGTGCCTGGCCGGCCACAAAGTCAAAATCCTAATTTGAGTTGAGTGAAAGAAAGACCAATTTATGATAAAGACCACACATGCATGGGAGATTTCTGCTTTTAACTTTAGTCTAAAGCTGAATTCAAAAATAAATTTGTTCTTCTGTGGATAGTAGATATTTGCCAAAGGGGAACTTAATACTATCCAACACAATAAATGGATGTTGATACATTTCCACACATGGATACATTTTTGGCTTAATACAGTATTTTTACTTTCTTCTCTCTAGCCTTCTACCATAATGTTTGATGTATTTTTTTTTTACATCAGCTAGGAAGTAGAGTAATTAACCTGAGTTAATTTAATATCTTTTAGAACTGGTTAAGTATCAGGAAAGACAATTAGATCAACAGCTATATGGTTACAATGCAGTTTGACATCCTGAAACGAAAGTTGATGTCCTCTGTTTTCTGGATTTATTTGTTTACGTGCAGTGTGCAAACTTTCATTTTATGGACTGTGCTTCACTTGTAGATTCCCACCATTCACTTGGTTTCAAGTCTGGGAGGTCAAGAAAACTCCTGGCTGGTATTGCATTCAATGATTAGCTTAAGAAATTTGAGGACAACGAGGAAGTCTGTTATAGAGTGGATAAAAAGCATCGGATCTCAACGTTTGCTGCTCTAGATGCAAACTGGTTCTGTAAAAATGAAGCTCTTTAATGTTTCTTATTAACAAGCCATTTTGAGATCTGCTTGAACAAGAATCGCCTGTCGTTGTTTCATAGATATGCAATCCAATTTCAACTCATTGCAAACCAGGAGAGCCATTAGAAAAATTGCTAAATTCTGTGTATGTCAACTGATGTAATCAATTGCTGTACAGTACAATTACTAGGGTGTACAGTACAGTAAGTCATGAAACCAAATGTCCACTATGAATGTTCAGTGAGGTGTGTAAATAGTTTCTCTGGATACAATATTGCTTTTAGCTCTCTCTACTCGTGGAAAGGCACAGCTAGTGTTGCACAGTATACGTAGAGTAGCTGGAATTGCTGGATACATGTACAGTACTGTATGCTGCATGCCCTCACAGCATGTAGGCCTACTGTAGACTGGTGTTTACTTTGATCATCTAATTCAAATACAATACTATGCAGTAGGCTAAGGTCATTCATTCATACAGCAGTTGGTTCATCAATGACACAGCATTACAGTTGCTGAACATGAACTACAGTATAGAGCTGTACCGTAAGGCTTGGTCCCATGTACACTCTCAGTGGTCTGTGTAGCAGATCTGTGACTGTCACCCTCTTAAGTTGCTGCTGCTAACTACCCAAAAGTTAATGAACTTCATATTCATGAGCTTGAACAGCCATTGGTCTATTCGTGAGGTAGACAGTGTTGTAATTAGTTGTCACTTGTGTGCACACACCTCGGAGCACAAGGATGTTGTCAAGTTTTTTTGACTTCAGTAGCACATGTTGCTTTGCATACTGTTGTACAGAAGCAGTGTTTCTCTTTAAATAAAACATTTTAAAGTCTGCCAGTCAGCCAATCACCTTAGAGCTATGTAAGTAAAGTTTGCATTGTTGATGCAATTTCAAGAAAGGAATTTGTTCCCAAAGCCTGCAAACATTAGCATGTACAGTAGCATTAGGCTGGATGAAAAATTCATCTGCCAGGCAAGGGTAGGGGTTCATGCGGTGCTCTTGAAGACAGGGCTACAGTAGTAGAAAGCACAATTTTAACTTATCTGGCCATTAAAAGGTAATATGCATCTCTTGTTACAGTAGTTTTAATTAATTCAGAAGTGCAATTAACATGAATAATTGTTGAGCAATGGTGTCTTTGGTTAGATCAGACACTAAAATATTTCCCAGTAACAAGAAAGATGTGGATCACGCAGAACGGTAAATAGTACACCGCAGGGGGTGCGATGGAAAGTCACAGTATCATCAGCATCAACAGGATTTGCTGATCTGATGCCAAACTGCAGTAGTAGTCCACAGTCCATGTCCGCTTTATTTCCATGCTATCAAACTGCAACCACATTCATGTTGCATTTGCATTCATTTAGCCTTCAGACTGCATCGACAGTCATAGTCCTTAACGTCCAGATGTGTGATAAATGGAGGAGAGGCTTGAGAACATTTGCTGTGAAAGGTGAATGACAGTGTGTTTCAGTTGTGAAGTGATGCTATGAATTCTGGGATTGCATGCATCCTTAGTGCAGGGAAAAAGATTCATTATTGTCTGCACGTTACTATAGTTTCCAGTGTTTTTGATGCTTGGCTTCAGGGAATCCATGCGTTGGTGGTGATGGTGTGTGGGTGTGTGCTGGTGTTCATGTGTATGCCCTGGCTTGTATACACGATATCTCAAGAATGGAAAGTTGCTCGAACTTCAAAGTTGGTATGCCGATAGTGCATCGTAACTAGACGGTCCCTATTGTTTTTCATAGAGGTCAAAGGTCATTTTAGGTCATCAGAGCATGAAATATGAAAACCTGTTAAGGAAGATATCTTAGCAATGGAATGTTGTTGAAAATTCAATCTCTCGTCATTCGTAGCACTTGATGAGTAGGTGATGTCTGGCATTTTGTATGGAGGTCAAAGGTCATGTGAGGTCAATGGAGGAGAGGACATAGTTTCAAATTTTGTAAACATAACATCTCAAGAAGGGAAAAGTGCTCAAATCTCAAAGTTGGTTGATGGATAATCCATTGTGAGCAGATGATCCCTATTGTTTTTCATGGGGGTCAAAGGTCATTTAAGGTCACCAGAACTTAAAGTGTGAAAACCCAATAGGGACAGTATCTCAGCAGCGTTTGTTAATTGCTGGAAACTGCAAAGTGTTGTTGCTGGTAGCACTTAATAAGTAGATAATGTATGTCTTTTTATGGAGGTCAAAGGTCATGTGAGGTCAATAGAAGACAGTTTTAAAACAATGTAAACACAGCAATTCGAGAAAGAATTCATACTGTAATTGCAAAAATCTTCCTAGAAATGGCTCTATTTGCAGACTCAGAGTCAGTGGTTCTCCAGTATCTCCTAGTGATGTTTTTTGATAGCACTAACTAGTAGTACTCTATGTGCCTGATCAGAGGTACAGTAATGATGCATTCTTCTCACTTAACTGCATTGAAGTGACCTTAAACATGGACTGTACACAGTAGAGTAAGTCTGTTCAACCGCACCCTACTGAGGTAGTTACCGGACAGTGAAGTGCTGTACATGCTACAGAGTATTTCAAGTAGTATCTACAGTATGTTGGAGTGGTATATACTTGAGATGAGCTAGTGCCAATTGCTTTATCAGATTGGTACATACTGTAAAGAAGGAAGTGAAACCACCGGCTGACATGTGGAGGGTGGAAAGTACTGTAGATTGTACTGTAGTCGTTCATGATTATACTGTATGTGTACTGTACTTTGGTAGATTTGTAGACCCAAGTTAAGTTCAGTGTATGCGTCTTAGCAAAACAAGTAAATAACCAACAGGACAGTGAGACACTTTACAGGTGTCGCACCAGTTGTGCTTTACCATAAGAATGGTAGCCTATTGTACAACATGTGGCTATACATAATGGTCAAAATGTGGAGCATCATCTTTACCGTGATTCTCTGCTGCTTTTACTGGCTGTAGTGCTGCTGTGTGTTTTTATGTGTTTTGCATATTCCACGAGTGGTAGTGAAGTGGCAATCGGTTTCCTTCCGTCCCGGATATTCCTGAGGCCATCATCATAATGCCCACATGTGGAAACCACATTTGGGTACTTCCAATTTTTTTATTTTAGCACTGTTATTTTAAATACTGTAGAGTTTTATCTCCTTAGATAAGAATGCTAGGATTGATCACAGCCTGTCGTGAACTGTATAGTTTACAAAAAACAAATTAGTTGCATGTACGGTAGGTTCTTCGATCACATTTGTTCGCCTATTTACATCATCTTTCAGCCAGGATTTTGATGCTTATCGTGTGACTCATTCATGAGTAATTGTAGACCTTCAACACATTGAGCTTTAAAGGAGAAGGAAACCCTGGGAATATTTTCATCAAAATGAAGCAGAAGTGTTNNCAACTTGAGTAAGTCGAATATATGATGTCACATAACCACTGATAGCAAGAACTTTAATGTGTTTCTTTATATTCTTTAACTATTATATATTTCTATCAATCCAAAACACACTTGTACACATTTTGTGTTGAATTACTGAAGTGCACCATGCAATAATCAAGTCATTAATGCATGACTGTTAAAATTTATTGACAATGAAATATAAAGAAAACAAAAGCTTTTAATCACATGTGGTCTGGTGATGTCATCACAATTTCAAAATGGCGGCTTCCTGATAACTTTTTACGAATATTCAAATTGCAATATCTTGGAAAGTGAGCAACGTATAAACTGAAATTTGGTAATGGTGTTCACCATATGTTAGTCTCTCATTTAACATTGTCAAAAGTCCTGACTTGTCGTCTCCTTTAAAACATTCAAACCTTTTGATTTGTAGCACAAGTTGGCACATGTATGTGTTATTGTGCGTTGGTACACAGTCCTCGTAAATCCCAAATGTCTTCACTATAATTTCACAATGATGGTGGGTATTCCCCACATCCAAAGTATTATACATTTGAAATAAGTGAGGTAGGATTACATGGGTATTTCCTTCAGTTGTTTCACATAGTTTTATAAGTACTCAAACCCCAGAGGTACATTTTCTGGTAGGAACCTCTGAACCCAAGTAGNNAACTCAGTGGGATTTTGGTGTTTCAGTAGGTCAAAATGTGCAAATTCCTTTATGGCTAACCAACCTCTTCGAAACATTAAGTTATGCCTAAAGTTTGGATGGTAGTTGTTAGCAATGTGCGTAAATGTGGTGGGATTGTCAAGGCAATCGACCCAACTTTTTATTTATTCAAATTAGGGAGGTGCCACTCTGCATCTCCCTGTTCAAATCATCCACTGTGCTAATGAGTGGGTGAGTTAGATACACGCTGCCAGTTGCACAGCTCTGCACAACGTTGACTGTGATGTCAATTACAGAAGGTTGCCCCCGTGATGGAACTGGATGAAATTTCATTTTGTCTGTCGTATGTAAAGTATACGTTAGAAGTCTCATTGGTGACAATGTTTATACTGTACCTAAAAAGAATTTGAAGGTGCATGTATATGGTGCACAAAACTTGTTTAATGACATGTCCAATGACACCTGAACAGACATTGATGCACAAACAGTGCTGTGGTCTCTATAGCTTTAGATAATGTCCTTTCCTTACACCTTCATTTATTTCACCCCCCGCTTAACCTACTCGTCTCGACGCCACGATCCGTCGACGAACGCGTGGCGGGTTGAAAAATCTACTCAAACCGGCGAAGTCCCGGCACGTCAGGATTGTAGGATGGGAAGGAGCCATTAATCTCTCACAGGGGCAGATGGTGCTGGAGATCGGAGGGTACTGAAAAGCTTGTTACAGTAGTACCACACACTATTTGCATCTTCTTAGATTGTAGCTCAGTTGAAGCAAGTGATTTGTTCGTTAAAGTAACCACCCCAGGTGAGTTTTGGGATAAGGGGCTGATCAGGTTGTCAGGGATGAACATTCAAGTTTGGAATTTCGATGAAGTAAAGGGGTACAAAAATGTTTGCGCTGACTTTCGCTTAATTTATAGGGTTTTAGTTAGAGAGTGTAAATCAGCCGTAAATTTCTTGTTATATTTGGGTTGCCATGGTGTTTTACTTAAAGTAGAGTCAATCATCTTGTTTGTGTCATGGATGGACAGTATAAAGTTCTCCAATCTCACTTTTCAGTATGCTTGTCACACTTATCACATTTCTATCTGGAACTGCAGCAAGTTCAAAATTAGTTTTACATACAACTTAGGTAACTTGTTTACCAGATGCACATGTTTTTTGAAAAGTATTTCATTTTTGTCTGTTGGGCAATGCAAGAATTTTCGTTGGCGTCATGGACGGACGTCATGGACGGACAGCTATGGTCAGCCAGGAAGACAAGCTACAAACTCCATTTTTCACGGACGTACACACTGCTTGCCACGAACTGACAATGACCAAAATGATAGCAGCTGGTTACAGAATCAATTAGAGCAGCAATGTTGCTGAATCTCAATACTTCTGGTTGGTTAATGGTTCCTTTGTAAGGATGTTCTGAATGTGTGCTCAGACACAGTTCAGTTGTGATTGAAAATATTAACGAGGAAAAGTAGAGATGTCTGTAGATCTGGTTGTTAAATCTGGTTCACAAAATATTAGACTTTGGCCACTTGAGTTCATTTGCATGCCGTCCCTTTCTGGCAAAGTTACAAGTCACATTTATTCATTTATGTCAATTTAACAGTTGTTTTGAGTTTTCCATCACCCTCTCTGAAAATGTGGGTGGCTAAACACCTGGGAGATGAAATCATTGTTCTGAGCTAGTTAATTGTGTATTAGGATTAGTTGAGTTGAATGATGTTGCTATGTGAATGTTATTGAACTGGAATTGCCTCAAGGAATTAATTACCTTTGGGCTAATTGAGCAGCTTATCTTCACTTGATTTAGTGGATCTTAAAGTTTTAGTTGTAATTTAAGTTTAGTGTACACTTGGCGACCTACATTCTTCTTTTGTACCCTATGTTGAAGTTGAGAGTACGCACAACTGAGCAGAAATTACTTCAATGGCCTGATACTCTGTCCGGCAATGAGACACTTCAATCGCAGCAAATCGAAGGCGGAACTAAAAAGTACTGCCCAGAGCCCACAAATCCAAACAAAGAATCAAAACATTCATAATTTATACAAGTACTGTGTGTAAACCAATGGCAGAAAATCTTCTCTCTCCAGGTTTCAAGCACTTTTTCTTGGTCAATGATTTGCAAAGACTTATTATTTTCTTCTCACTCAGACTTGTAACATCTTTTGTTTACATGCAAAGAAGCATGATTTGATACACGTTGACAATGGACTGAAACCTAACACCTTTTTAAAATAATACCAGAATGCCCATCATGACGATATACATAAAATGTATTGAGATAACCGTCAGTATAGATTATTTTATTTGCGAATGTGACGAACTAATGCAAACAAACCACTACGTATGCTTGAGAGCGTACCGAAATCTTTTTACAACTTAAAGTGATTGCGTGCATAGGTAAAAACTAAAAGCATTGAAATTTCATCTCCAAAAGTATGGTAAGGCATTTAATTACACCATTTAGACAATCTGGGAAAGTAAATAGGTTTCAGTAGGTTACTTTTGCCTTATGATCTCAAATTCTTGTAACATAACGACAAAATGTGAAGAATACGATAACGTAGTGGTTGACAGTTTTAATTCAAATCAACGGTGTGCTTCTTTGAGCGAGCCAGTGGGAAGTATACTAGGATTGAATATTCAGTTAACAAGTCAGGATCACGACACCGCGAGCAAGGTTGTGTTCAGCTCGTATGTTATTTGTAAATACAGTGTTTCCTTTCACCAAATACTACAATTCCCGATATCTACCAAGGAGCGACGACTTGAGTAGTACTGTATGTTTTTGATACACTTCTAGTGAGACCTGTACTGTTACATATTCATTATGTAGGCGGTTATAGTAGGAACCGTTAATTTTTAAATACGATTTCCTTTTTTTACTGTTTTTATGCCAACCCTGTTGGTTTTTGAAGTAGTTACTATCATTTTCCTTTATTGAAAGACATATATAGCCCTTTCATGTACAAATAACAATAAAGAAAAAGTTAAGATCAAACATAATCTTATCTTTTTGGTCTTTCAGTACACTGGCAATCACTTTAAGAGATAAATTCATAATATTTATAGCTGCTGTGTCATCACACTGCCATGTGCAGGTTACATGCCTACACTCAGGGTCGTGTGCACTTTCCCTTTTGTAAAAGAAAAATAGTGCTACCATAAGTCTTAACCTCAACTCAGCTTTTTGCAATATAAATGAAATGAAATTTCATCTGCAGAAAATAAGGTTATTGTAGAAGAACATGTGCAACACAAACAAAGATGATTTCATTGGAAAAATTAAAACAAGGTTCCTTTATGGACTTGTTGACTTTTTTGGTGGGATAAATTAAGAGAGAAACCTTGGCCTTATGTAATTTTACACATAACAGCTCAATTGCCCTAACTAAGTGACTGTGTAGGGTAGATACATGCAAACCTATATTTTACTCTTAAAGCACATTTTTGCATGCTTGGTCATTCCACTTAGCCATGGGGATGTTTCATGTAGCTTGAATATGCTGTATTTGTCATGGATGGACACTAGATACTGTGTCCATTCCTGGCAAAATGTTTATCTTTAATACTACGCTTGCAGAGTCACCAAACTTTTATAAAATGGATTTACAATAAATTACATATTTTGTATAGTTATCTCAGCAGGATTTTTTTTTTAAATAATTATCTCAGTGACAGGATATAAACTTCAACTCATTTTTTTGTGTCATGCATGGACATTGCTCCATAAGACAACAGTCATGTGACATAATTATTTAAATTCAATAGTTTGATTTTAGATTCAATATGACCATAGCATGAGGTTATTTCTTCAAATACTACCACACAAAACTTAGAAAAGTTCAAAGCTAATGTACAGTAATAATTTCCACATATAGTTAGAGAAGTGAGAAATGTTCGTCCATGACGTGCTTTTCAAAACTTTATTCAAAAATGGTACATTCCAGGAAACCTGGCACTTGTAAATTTTTTCACACTTTTGTTCCAGGAAGTACATGTCTGTCATAAATTTAGGACACATTTTAACATTACGCTATATTCCAAAATCGATTTTGGCCACTAAGCCAACGTTAAACTGATCAGCCCCTTGTAAAGTTGAAGTTACTCGTTTTCTTATACTCTCATATGCTCTCAGTTGGCCCCAATGTGTGCAGTGGCATCATGTAAATTGCTGGAAACATACAGAGGCCTTTATTACCAACATGCCTCGTTTCTCAATCTCGACCTGACACTTGTGCATAGATCTGTCTGACGCTGTGTTTACTTGACACATGTATTGCGGAACACGGAATGCGGAAAGGATCTGCGTGCCCATTAAACACCCCACGTGGATCTTCCGCATTCCGTGTACATCACGTAGTATCTGAGGTACTGTAGGCTAGCTCCATATGAACTGGAGGTGAGTCAAGACCAGTGTGCCAAGGGGCAATATGTTGGGCCCACGTTGTTTTACCAGTGTCATCACGTGATGTAACCAGTCAAATATATGCATGGGGTCTTTTAAATACAAACTGATTGGGAGTAACTTGCAG
>VJOZ01015637.1:497-11419 GCA_009801055.1 Stichopus horrens | reverse complement strand
TCACTTGACTCTTTACCCTGAGTCTTTTGACTCTGCTATTATGACTTGATTTGTGTATTATGAAAGCACTTACACACTTGGCTCTCCTGTAATTTCTGTAACTCCAGGCCTTGAGTGGCCAGGCCAAAGTGACATGACTTTGAAATCACCTGACTTTGTTCCAAGTATGTTAGCTCTACTGTGAGTCACTTGACTTTTCTGTCATGACATGGTGTGTGTTCAGTAAAAGGGCTTGATTTTACTTTAAGTTTCTTGACCCCAGATCTGTTCTGAGTAACAGGACAGTAGGTCATTTGATTCTGCTTTTAATTTAGTGACTTAACCAGTAATACATGGCATGTGTGTAATAAAAAAAAAAAATCACTTGACTGTTCTCTAGGTTCCCCCTTTGAGGCACATTTGACTGTTCACTTGACTCTTAACTAAGTCAATTGACTCCACCCTCAGTCACTTGACTCTACCCTCAGTCACTTGACTCTATTGTCATGACATTGTTTGTACATAATGATAACACTTGGTACCTTGACTCTCCTTCTGTGACTCTAGGCTACTCTAAGTGACATATCTTGAAGTTAATTGACTCCATTCTTAGTTTATTGACTCTAACCTTAAGGCCAATTGACCGCACTCACATAACATGGTTTGTATACAATAAAAACACTTAGTCACTTGACTCATTTTAATTCGATTCTACTTAAGATCACTTGGCTCTGTGTCAGGATACAGTTTCTGAAGAAGCAAAAGATCATATAATATGTTAAAGAATCTCATCTATAGTTTGCCTAAACTGCCTTTGTTCAACTTTGGTATCCTCACTGGAAGAAATCTGGACCATTACTGCCGTACATCCGTTTTTTCTTTTTGTATCTTGTCCAGGTGATAATGCCGTTAAGAGTGACTTTGATATATGGTTCACTTGGTGCCAGTCATGTAGACACGGCGGACATGGCTGTCACCTCCTCGACTGGTTCAGGTGAGAAGTGTTTTCACGTACTTCAACCGTTTAGTAAAAGACGAAAAGTTTGTGGTAAACTTGTCTCGATGTGCCTTCTCGATTGGTTTAGGGTAAAGCTGTTTGTTGAGGTGAATGAAAATGTGAGTTAAGACAATTCTTTCTCATACGGTTTGCTTGGTACGTCATGTGGACTGTTTTAGGTAAGCATTGCTATTTTACTTAAGACAAGACTTTACTGCAATGTGTACCAGGTTTTAGCATGTGACTGATTATGTGTATCTGGTATGCCAATAACTGGTTGGCATAACAGAATATTTAATTTAGTTACTTCATAATTTTCTTTTGCATTAAGTGGTTGTCTGGATTTACATGCCCGCGCCACTCTAGTAGTAGTATTACTAATATTAGTAAATGTGGACATTGACTTTAACGGTTGTGATCATCAGGTGCATATTTTTTCTAAAGTGCATATTCATGCCAAATTGAATATTCATATCTCTGTCTCAAAATTTGCAGTTAATACCACAAAGTGTAACTATGATTATCACTTTTTTTCTTGGAGCTGAGTGAGGGTGTCTGTCAATCACATTAAAACTGGAATGATGTTGTACCTTATATTTTTCAGTGCTCATTCTGAATGTCCGGTCACAGGATGTGCATGTAAATGTATGCAGTTGGACACTGTTGGAGCATTCCCAGCTATGGATACTTCAAAATAGTGACCTCAAGAGAAGTTCACTGAAATAATATTGCTTGAATCTTTGGCTTTGCTATGGTGGCCCACTTTGGTTTGTGATGGTGACATGCAAATAACCGTGAAAGATGTCTCTGCCGTGACCAGTGGTCCCAAGTCATTCGAGAACAGCGAGGTGGTCTTGATGTTGCAGCAGGCTGATAAACCCCTTGACGGATAGCGCTCAGAGGTTGACGGATAAATGCTGTTGATTAATATTCGATGCACTTCTCATAAGCAAATCCTGAATAGAAGCAGAGGATGTTTTTAAATTGATGTGCTATCTGACTTTGAATGTGAAGGGTATAGGTATTATGTAGCAGAATACATCCATGTGTAATCTTCATCAATTTTGTCACACCCATCGATGGTACTACATTTGATTTTGTTGAGATGTGACATGCAAAGGGTTAACTTTATTTTCATGTAGCAGACATCAACAATACTCTGTTTCTCTGTTGGGCTGTGTAATGGAAAACAGACCTTGATGAAAAGATTTATCAATTCCTTTAGTTTTATAATCACTGTTGGTACAAGAGAGTAAAGATTTCACTTATAAAGTTTGGAAAGATCAAACTGTGATTCGATTTTCTTGAACGTAAATGAACACTTCATAGACAGGCAAGAAAGTTGTATCAACTCTGGGTAAGACAGAGGGGGGGAGGTGTAAACAAACATGTATCAGTTATCTCATTGTAATTAAAGGTTGGTAGGATAGGTATAGGGGGGGTGTGTGGTGACACTTCCCCCATGACAAAGTTGTTGAGAAAAAATTTGAGATTTACTGTTATATATTAGTCCCAGTGAGAGGAACAGAATCCAGAAGTAACTCCCCCCTGCTGGATGGAAATGTTTGTGACCCCCGTGCCCCCTGCTTAGATAAGCCTTGTTAAAGTTAAAGCACTAGACCCATCTTTGGAGGTCATGAAAAAAAATATATAGTTTTCCAACCTGCAGGTCATTATTGCAAGGAAAAAGAGAGGGAGACTCAAATAAGATGTGAGATGATGCCTGAAAATGTTTGGGGTCTTCAAGAAAATCTTGTCATTTCACTCATTTTAATCAATTATAGTTAACATAAAGAAAACTGTATGGCGGGGGGAGGCTTTGTTGTTATCACTGATTTGGTTTTTAATCCTATTCATTTAGGTTGAATCTTATGTTACATAGGTGTATCCCTTACATTTAGCCTGGAAACACTGTAAGGTAGTGATCATGTGGAACAGATGGTAGCAGATTGTCCAAAATTCTGTACGTATTACATAACCTGTCAATTTTCCTGCAGTCCTTTTAGAAGAGGGAGTTCCAATTCTTTAATAAGTCATTCAGCCTACCTCTCTTTACATGTGCAGTTACCACTTACACTAATGAACCTGACAGCTGCCATGTCTTTGGAGTTTTTCTTTCCATATGCTCTCTTTCCCTTTAATGGTAGTCCCATACGGAAGCAGCATATTCCCGATTGCTTCAAAGTAAAGACATGTATCCCCAATTTTTGTATTCCGTTGGGCAATATTTAAGGCATAATGTGGACTTTTGGCCCAGCTATACATACCAACATTGTCTTGTTCACACAGGGACGACATATGTTGTCAAAAGGATGACCATCTTACCTTCAATTTTCCATGAACATGCTTGGCAACCATGTTACTGCTTGCAGATGTGTACTCATCACACCGTGCAAAAACTTTGCTCCATTTGTATTTAAGCTGAAAGCCCCAGTAATTGCCCCACTAACTTGCACTATAGAAAGTAATGTGATCTCCAAAACCTTGTAGAAGTTTCTGTCATATGTGAGCTATGATACCACTCTATGGAAAGATGAAACATTGACTGTAGGTTCTTAGATCGAGAGCTAGAGGTCTTTTTTTTTTTTGTGTTTTCCTAAGTGATTGAGGTCCTGCACCAAAATTTTCCTCAGCTAGCCTGCATTGTCTTGAGATTGTCAAAATAATGTCAATTCTATTTTCACTCTACGAACACTTTATTCTGCCTGCTTAAACATCCAGTTCACAAAAAGACCCATTTTATTTGGAAAAGAGTTAAGAAAAGTAAGTTTCTGGGGACTCCAATGCAACCACTGTCATCACATGTGGAGAAAAATCTCTCTGCTGTTTTGTAGGGTATACTGTTGTATATATAGTATGATGAAATTCGGAGTCTGCTGAACATGTTGGGAATGATGGAATGAGAGACATCAAGTACAGTGATAAGTGGAAATGGTCCCATCAAATTTATTGTGAAGCTGCAAAGAATGCCCTTGCAAATTGGTGTTGGTACACCTTGAGTAAATATTATCAGTCTAAAGTACTCAATTTTTGAGTGCTGATGTATGGTCAGTTTCCAGGGTATATGAATTTTTTTCACATCCAATGGCCATGTGATATTTTGAAATATTACACTTTGACCAATTCATTCCTTTAGTCAGGATGAATGGCATATTCAACTTGAAATTTGTGGCTTGAGTGCATTTGAAGGATATCCCATGGGAACATTGGACACCTGTTGAATCTAAAAATCCATGAACACAAAGACACTGTGAGCTTTTGCGTGTGCTAATGACAAAGGCAAATAATCCTGGTGTGTAACTGGTCGGAACCCTGTTCCGCATGGAGTAAAGACCAATCAGTTGATTTCTATTGGCATACCACAAATCAAACTTAAGATGCACAACTCTTTGCAGAACAGGTCCCTGGTGTAATATTATGTTTAAATCTGTGTAACGCTACCTGTAAATGCTCAGAAGGAATTCATGTCAACTGAAAATTTGCACTATTCATTCAGCAACAGCATGAAACGCGGTAGTTGTTATTTTGTGGTGTAAATCTGCTTGTTTTTCTGGGGAAATTTGTCATCAGGCTTTTTATTTTCATGTTTGTAAATATAGTGACAAATCTCTGTATATATATTTTATACACATGACAAAGAATAGAAGATGCTGAAAACAATGAAATGCATCGTGTTCATTCAACCATTGTATTTATTTAATGGTTTGCACTGACAGTGAAAATCATGTACATCTATAATATAGCTGCCACCTATGCCCCCCTTGGAGTCTGATAAGTTCACTAACTAGGAGAATCTAATGGAAGGTAAAGACATCATTTTATCTGGTGTTACACTCCATGTTTGCTCCATCAAAACTATCAGGATGCATGCTGTACAAACATGCTTGTTTATCAGACATTGTTTTGCTCATGAAATGCAGGATTTTCAAAGAGTTTACCACAGAAAAACTCAACAGGGCTTCAAAGTTGTCATGTGAAACTGAAAACTGTATCATATCCCTGAGATAGTCAAACAGCAGGCACAACTGCATGAAGCATGTTTCAGAATTTGAGAGACTACAGCCATGCTCCACATGGAGAAACAAAAGACTTCCACACATGCATCAAGGATTGAATTCCTGCCTCTGAAAGTAAAATACTAGTCAAGTTAGTCAAGTAGATAAATAACCCTGATTATTCATAGATGAGGTTTGGCACTCATTTTCAAAAAATCCTGACCAGTGAAATCATATTGTCGAACACTTTTAACCAAATGACTGACATGAAGTACATCAATCCATGAACTGCCAATGCAAATATTGGTAGGAATAGCCGTAAATTTGAAGAGGGAAAGATATGCATCAACCTTTGTGCAATGTGGTTCATTATACTGATGTTCTAATTGATCGCAGACAATTCGACAATGAAAAGGAGACTAAGTGTGAATATTCAAACCATAGCTCTCTCTCTGTGATATAATAACGAAGACCGATGCTTGTACATAGCCTTGATTTAAATGTGGGCAGCCGCGGTTACCAACCACGTCAACTGAACGGTTGTCACACATTGAGGTCGTCTGAAACTACTTTGAAAAGCTGCCTACATGGATGACAACATACTCCAGCCTTTTGTTCCAAAGAAATGGCCAGCATCAACTTGTCTCGGTGTGATAACTTACGACAATAATCCTCTGGCTCTGCTGCAAATCTTTTGATTTACCCTTTCTTCAGACGAAGGAAAATTTGTACGAAAGTGAAAAATGAACACAGAGAATGGTTTGATGTACCTTAAATGTTTTCTAAGCTAATGCTTTTTACATTATGGGCAATACTCTGTTGTGCCCCTTTCATAATTGAAGGCATATCAAGATATACCTTTGCAATCACTGCAAAGAGACTTGGATTTCTGCCTTGCTATTCCTCAAATGCGTTTCAAGTTCTGATTGTCTCGCCAACCGTGACTGAGCATAATAGGTCTTTGTAGTTCATTAGGTCCCAACCAATGAGAAGAGTCATCAGGCATTCATGCTGTCCATTGATTGGCTTTCACTACCGGGAGCACCGACTTTGTAGAAATCTGGAAACTGTTGAGCCAAAGTAACTGCCTCGTTGTAAAGGTTCATATCTGAAATGGAAATTTATGAAAAACGCGTCAGAAGGATATAACGACCTAGTTCGTTGGAACTGAATGTGATGCCAGAACTAACTTCACCATGACCATGAGCTACAAAGCTTGGGAATAAAGTATCACAGTTACTGGAGGCAAAATGTGACTATAATGTCTTCAACCCCACATCAAGAAATAATTTACCATCATGCCACCACAATTTCTTGCTCTGCAACAAAAGAACACATGCTTGACATGCCCTATGTAAGTATTAGGTCTCCAGGGTTTCAAAGAGAATAAGTTTTGTCAATTTTGGTTTAATAGCTGAGATTAACATCCACTTTTCTGAGGGCATGCAGGGAACATGTTTTGCATTTTGAAAATGGCATTGCATTGCCCCCTTTGAAGTTACTATCAGATCGTCTTTCACATTGACTCACCGAAGTCCACATCACCAAGAGATCGATGTATGTGTGCTTGTATTTGACGAGCATTGCCTCCGACTTCACCTATCACTTCGATCATACCCTCCAAATCTTTGTCTGGCTGTGAGAAAACAGACAAGATATAATGATTCCTTTTATACCTGACAGAATAGGAATGTACATGGTAAAATTGTGACATCACCAAAATGACATCACCAAAATGTTTTCGTTGATTTTTGCACCTTCACAATTCCATCTCATCCATCAATCTGTCCATAGTAATTTGCAAAAACCTCTTTGCCACATTTAACATACACAAGTTGTTGAAAAAACACTAAAAGATTTCCTTCGAAGAAAGTGGAAGCTACATTTTGTCACAATTTCATTCAAGGGATTATTTTCATTGACTGACCATATCTAAAAAAATTATATATACACAAGGAATTTATCTCAGGGCAGGCACCGTTGCAAAAAGTTATCACACCATAGGGTGACCTTTGACACATCCAGGTTCTCTGGTGGAACAAGTGAACGACAGCCAATCCTGTTCAAAGGGCAGAGTCTGTTTGAGTTCATCAGCTATGAAGTGCAAACTTTTCACATTGCAATATGCACAAGATGAATTCAAATATATGGTCATGTAAATGCTAATTGACTGTGATGCATTGACGCTTTGCCAACACGTTTCATTCATAATATATTAAAACTCTCATTAGTACCTGCCATTGAACATTAGTTCATCCACTCACATGACATTAACACTCATGAAACAAAGGCTATTTAATGACATTTTACCCACATGTACCAAGTTAAAGACTTTCAAGCAAAGTTGCTATCTTTAGGATACTGTGTTTTCAAAATTTTTTAACTTTTACCCCTTAGGAGCTCAAATGACTTTTGACCTAAATAAAAGCATGTTTTACCTGCCTAACTTACCTACCTAACTTACCTACCTACCTACCTATCTGTCTACCAGGATTTTAAGTCTGAGCAACTTTTCCGTAGGGAGAAATTCTGTAATAATTTGAATTGTATAATGAGCATGCACAGACACTGATTCTTTTTCTGGGCACTGGTGGCAAGGAATTATTAAGAGGAAATTTGTCATCCAAACAAGATCAAAACTGAAGGCACTTCAAACTAAAGCAGGGCTTCAAGGTTTTCAGAAAATTTGGATTGGAAAATGGCTGTCCAAACCACTATTTCAGTTGTCCACAGGGACATTTGGTTGTCCAAGAGACAATAAACTGTCTTAATACTGTGATATGATACTGTGAGTTAAGAGAGTCAATTGGAAAGCAATACAGTCTTAAATCTGATGAGAGCTATCTGTTTTGTAATTCTTACCTTTAACCTTTCAACTTTAGTTGCTCTGGACAATAGGGTAATGATGAAAATCAAACCTTGTCATAGCAGTTTAAACTACATTGTTGCCATTAATCAAATAGCTGTGCGAAACCACAAAGAAAGATTGCTACAATTCCAAAATCTCTTCACACAATTGAATTAATTTGCACTGTAACAGGCTTTTGAAAAGCATGCACACTTTAACCCTTTCCAGTCTTAGGATTACTGGCATCATATAGCAGACAATTACCTTGTTTTGCAGAAAGACTTCAATCTCTACGCCATCACTCAAGAACATTCTGAAACACGAACCGTCGAAACTGTTCTGAAAGACCAGAATGAAAATCGGTGGTAGCAAATGAACATTTACGTAACTAAGGAAAACATTTACTTGATGCGTAGAGAAAGGATAAAATCAGGGAGATAGGAATCAATACTTTCATGTTCTATAACTTTTATTATTATTAATAACGACAGCAATGAAGCAGACGAGAGGATGTTTTACATTAACATTAAACAAAGTACCATAGTACTGTACAGCATTTATTCAAAAGCTTAGGATGTGAACTTAATCATGACTAAAGCATTACGACAGCAGCACTTGTATTAAGCATTGGACTATGTGATGTAAGGGCTTTGAGAAAGCTGCAAGTAAATAATCTTTCCAGCAATTTTGTACCATTACACATTTAGTACAAGGTAGGGAAGTATTATACACTTAAAAGTAATGATAAAACTGACATTGCCAGCTCGGGATGCAGAGCGAATTTGACCCTTCTCAGTTCAAAAAACTTCAATGTAGCAAAATTTGGATCAACATTTCAAATACCAACTAACCAGGGCACTCCCTGAACAGACTAACAACTTCTGGCCTATTCTGATTGCAAATGTGTATTGACAATGGCAAAGCATGTTCAACATGTATTGTTTTTACCATGCATTGCTTTGTGTGTGCGTTTGCTTGATATGTACATAGTACACAAACTAAACAGGGATTTCCTTTTCAGAGAAAGTCCATCAGATCTGTGACTAAAATGATTTCTTACTTCTTTTAGTTTGCCCAGAGCACAAACTACCTGGCCTTTATAGTTTCCAAGCTGTTCACCATTAACTCTTGGTTTCACTGAGGAATCCATTTTTTTCTTTGTAGAATCTTGGCGACTAACTGTAGTTTTAAGTTCAAAATGGTCCTCTTTGTGTTCAACGGTCCTCTGTCTGTGAGTGAGAAGAGAATAAGTCCGGTTCAGAGTGTATGGACCTCCATAGCCACGGGGTGGAGCCAATCCGTTACATGAAAATGAAACCCTGACTACTGTACTAAACTCATTATGAAGTCACAGTAGTGACAGCATAGCATTACGCTCTGCATGCAAAATAAAACATGACGTATCTTACAAATGACGGACAATGAGTAAAACTCAGCAAGTAAAACTCAGGATCCAGGTAGCAATTTATGACCCCGTTCCTGACATAGTTGGTTGGGTAGCTGGTGTAAACACTGTTATTGAGTGTCACAATATTTCACATCTTTGCTGGCAAAGTCACAGACACTCATCCAATCAAAAGATAATCCCAGTATGAATGTCTGTTTGACATATTACTGGGCAAGTAATGCATTTCTACTGTCAAAAATTGTGATGCAGGCATGCCAGCCGGTTAACTGGCTTGAGTCACTCTACTCACATCGTTACTCTACTCTTTGTGACATTTAGTGGCAATACTCTTGGGTAAGTGTACAGCTTTCTAAGCGAAAGCAATACTACTGTATATGCTATACAACCCTTTGTTGTAGGGTTTGCACCGGATCCAAAAATCAGACCTGGGTACCCAAAGTCTCTGGGCAGCAGTGTAGTCGAAATGTAACTTCTAATATGCTACAAGTCTGTTGTAAAGTAATATTGCATTGTATGTTGATATAGGTGCACACATGTTAGCTGTTTGTATGACAATGAGGTATTCTTAGAAAACAGTGTGGCAATATTTCCTCACACATACCATGAGTACGAGTCAAAGTTTGGATACAGTTTCTGAACCAATATCAGCACCAGGTCCTGCTGTTGTCCGTCAGGTACCCGATGTAGAAACTGCTTTGTTGTATAAAACCGTACACAAATGAAACCAGCATGTGGTGTACCACTCTGCTTCTATTTATAGGGGAATTAACTTTTGATTTGGTTTCCACATAAACATTTATAAATACACATTGGTTATGTCAATTAGAGCTAGCAGAGATGAAACAAAGCAGAGTTTCCCCATATTCCCCCCATTTTGTACACATAATCAACCACTCAATGGAGGTATGCCTACCACATGAAAGTTATGAAACAGTGTAAACTTACAAGGTGAACCTTGGATAGCCACAAAATGAATCACAAATCCCATTTAAAACATTCTATTTAAATTTTCACACAAAAACTGAAATCACCTGAAAGACAATGCATACATCACCCATGATAAATGCCATAAACAATGGTGGCTGGCCTGGTACACGGTGCAGTAAGAGGAATAACACACTGTGTACCAATGATCTTAGCACACACAATGTTCAAAGCAAGTTCCCTGAAAAGTTACAATACAATCTGCCCACATTTAGCAGTTCAGTAGGCGACAAAAACACCAGCAATTTCAGACAGCAGCTGTACTTGGCTGTGTGGTTGTTGCAGTGTTGTTTGCAATGGACATATGCAACAGCAGGTATAGACAATAAATGTTATTAACCAGCTATTTACTACAGTACATATACATGATGAGCAGAGGGGTGCACAGCTGGTCCGACAGACGTGCTTACACTGTTTTTCGTGAACAATCAGGTTTGTTCACCTTTTCTTCATTTCACATTCACTCTCATTTGTAATTTGAAGAATGGTGCAACCTAAAAGTATGAAAGGTGTAGTCCATAGTACTATTTTTTAGCACAAGTGATTTCACAGAGAGGTTAATATTTTACCAATCTAGACACTCATAATTTCTTCCAGGTATTAAAGTCACAACATAGAGTATGTGAATACTGTGTTGAATGTGTTCAAAATTCAACCTTGCAAGACTGGCATCACATTCACATGCCATTGAAATTTAAAGACAAAAACTCA
>VJOZ01015634.1:3365-15224 GCA_009801055.1 Stichopus horrens | reverse complement strand
CACACCCCCCCTCCCTCTCACTAATCGTTGACTGTAGCACATGGTGGCTAGACAGCTAGGGTTATCTTTCATATCCTATCATGTGGTCTACGTACACCTTGCCAGACTACCCAAGAGACCCCAAAACTTTCCTAGAATTTACAGCATTGATCCATTGATCTTAATATTCTGTCACTGCAGCCACCGAGATAAATCTATAAAGTTTTTCTTACTCTTCTGGGTCCTGTTATCGGTGTGACGTTGGCAACGTTTGGCGATGTTCTTCTCTCTGGTAGTCTGACACCGGGAGATTTCTGTGGTGATTCCTGTTGACCAAGGACAAAACAAAGATATGTACGCAAGCAAAACAAAAAGAACTTGAGTTACGTCCCAATACAAGGTTTTAAACTAACACTTTGTTGTTTGGAAAATATAAAGTCATTTTTAACTGATCCTACTACAACCATCATGGTATTGAAACAAAGTACAGAAAGTAATGTAGCATCGGCGTTAAACTTTTCACTAAAATGAACTTTCCTGGGATTCTGTTCTGTTTGGCAGTGCTTAAACCATTTATGTAAGTGAAAGGAAATACACTATTCAGAGAAGTTGGTTCTACATAATTCTCCAAATTGAGCAAAAATAAAAGCTCCTGCAACTATGAACTAGCATGCAGAAAATATATAGTCTTGACTTCCATCTTTCCAAATAACAAACAAAACAGATACTGTGACATTATTCTGTAGTGTGAGGGATTCTGAAATGCATAGGGAGGGACAAACATGACTTGTTGTACCATGCAATTAAATATGGGACCATGAAAGAGTTTGAAACAAACTTATAACATGGAGTACTATCATCATTCCTGACTGCTTTATGGTTTGCATAGACCAATAAGTACTGTGTATTTTTCTCTTGACTTTTGTAAATTCAACATTTATTCAGAAGTTCACCCATAATATTTGACAAAATTATGATAAAACTCACACCACACGCACACCATTTCACTGAGGCTCTAACCCACAGGGATGAAAGGCACCTTGCAAAGATGCAACAGTTTATCACTCTGCTTCTACATTCTATGATAAGTAACTTATACCCTGTAGTTCACCCTGGTCAAGAATACAATTGTTCATTTCGGGGAATTTTCACAACGGCTTGCTATGCTTGCTATGGTAGCTATGCTTGCTCACTGATGTTTTTTGAGGATAACTCATATGAAACATGACAATGGGCATACATGCGGCAGTTCCACAACAACTCATGCAATATCAACGCCTTGAGTAAATGTTCTACTACGTGGGTCATTCAACATAAAATTTACTTGTTGAAAATCAGACAATAACTACCTTGCCACCTGAGGAGGCAGTTTTACTAAGGACTCCTTGCTGTTTCAGTAGGAACGTCTGTTCATCCTCTGCTACAACCTCTTTGTTTTCTTGTAATGTCTGGAAATAAATAATGTAACAATTCTACATGAAGATTATCAAAAAGGTACAGGTGTGCTTCAGTGACGTGACAGACTGCACTGTCCACTTCCATTTGGTTACATATATATAGACATAGCCACTGCACACATCTAGTAGTAATACATTCAATTGGTGTACTTTCCTCATTTTACAAAGATTGCGAGTGAACTCTTTCAGTTATATCAGCAGAATCACCAAATCGAGTACAGGAGGCAGGAAAGAGAAGAGGAGAGTGCGGGAGGGGGGGGGGCAAAAGAAACAGGGATAGACTGAGAACCCCCAGAATAACACTGTAAATTATTGCAGGTAGAACAAGATAATCCTAGCAATGCTCTCAAGACAAGACTAGTAAATGTTTGACATTAAAACATCTGATTTAAATACTTCATTTTATAAAGACTTATCAGAATCTCTAACTCATTAAGTATTATTTATGCATTCTCATTGCTATTCCAATCAACTTTATCTCCTCTGTACAACTTGAAAGAATACAACAAACAAGGCTGATCAGGAAGGGAAAATCTTTCTCAAAAAATAATTCTCTGATAACATCTAAAATCTATTTTGTGGCTTGCTTTCTTTGTGTACACTTAAAATCTATTTTCTGGTTTGCTTCCTTTGTATGACATTTAAAATATACTTTCTAGTTGCTTTCTTTGAATTACACCAAAAATCTATTTTCTCATTTCTTTTTTGTACAATCTCAAAAACTTTCAGTAACAGTTACGGAAATAACCACTTCACTTGAACAACAGCAGAAAATCATGTAGGGGACAAACTGTGTAATCTTGAATGTACTTGGTAATGGCACTGACAAGTTCACTGTTATGTCTTCTCACGTCGACTCGACACACTCAAAAGAATTATTGAAGTGGAAATTAACAAGGATACATAAATGACAGGCCCTGTAAATCATCAAAGAACAGAATGCATAGTGTACCCAATACACATACCAGGGCATGACATCAGAGGAGAGAAAGGCGTTACCATTCAACAAAAGGAAACAACTGACAAACATTGAAGTTAAACTGAACAAGATCTAAAGGACACATCCCGGGTGGTGGGGGGGTACATGCCAATGATGTACAGATCAGTAACAAACTATTCATGAATGACCAGATCATTTGGCAATCACAACATTTGTATGTACCACTGGCATGTACACAAAGAATAACATTAACTGAATAGCTGACTGGTGAGTCTTTTCAAATTTTGGCATCCGCTCAAATTGAGAGAAGTATGCAAGGACCCCTCCTCCTCATCTCTCTATCTTTTTCTGTATGAGAATCTTGTCAAACAGACCACAATTTGATTTATATCATATTTGAGAACAATTTGATAGGCCACCAGTCACCAAAATGACTTGACGGAATAGAAATTACACAACAACAAATATAGACAGTAAACTCAACATCAGCTACGAAAACTGAATATTCAACACAGTGATCTGTCTTGAAATCAATTCAGAAATTATGGTTTGTGCTTAGTGGAGGCGGCAGGGCTGAATTTACACATGCATTTCTAACACTTGCTTCGTAGATGTAGATCACCTTCTTATCTACTGTCTTATTTTAACATCACAGGAAAGTATTTTCGGACAATTTTAATGCTAAAAAGAAAAGCAATCCTTTCATATGGTCCAGTGTATTCTTGCGGTTCAAAAGTAAAAATCTCTACGTCTTACCTTCCTTACTATTGGCTTCATTATAACCTCATCGAATGCTTTGTCTGGGCTGAGATTTGGCATGTTCTCATACAATATGCTGATCTTCTGTAAACTGTCCCACCCTGATGGGCTGAAAAGTAAACATGTTCTAAAATATTACTGGCGTGACATCATATGAATCCCTCAGACAGCAACAATTCAGCCTATGCAAGGAATAACGAGCAATATTACATGCAAAGGCGCATAACTATTGCAATAAACTGACAAACAAAACATGACTGCCTTTAAAACATTCCCTAAATGAAATCTAAATGTACCCTTCTCTATCAGTTGTAACCAAACAACATGAAGCTTGAGTTTCATAAATACAAGACAATTGAGTGAGCAATCAAAGCCAGTCTGGACTGTTTACAGGAACATGGCTAAGAGGGACCCGAGGTGGCAGCGGTGCCTCCTTTAAGCATACTTTTGGTACTTTCTAAACGTTTGTTTTCATGATTTTGCCGCTACGTTCGCAATTTGAACATTTTGGGCCCACAATTTTTTGGCCTTAAAAGGCGTGGGGAGCACCATTTCCAGCGTTCTGGGAGGTATTTTGGGCCAAAAGGTTATTCATATCTTGCCAACCTAGGGTGGAGCCAACTTTGCTCTTCTACAGGTTTCATATGCTTCTAGACAAATTTCTGACCACATAGCCTACACTCCTAACTGTTTAATCAATGAAGGTCAGAGTAAGTATTTCTTTCTGTTACATAGAACAATGTCATCATGTAAGTTATAGTTAACTTTAAGAACAATATCCAACCTTGATGGGACAGTAAACCTGCAACCATGCCAGTCCGGATTCTGGAACTATTATAGCTGATGTACTTACACGAATATAGCATCCTTTTCTACGACGAGTGCTGGCGTGTTGAATGGGAAGTTGTATATTCTGTGTATCATATATTTGTACAATAAATCGCAGTTCTTGCTTTCTTTGACAGACACATAAAACAGAGATGCACCATCTGGTGAAGAAGGGTTAAGGTTCCAATGAATCACATGACCTACCATATACAGCACTAACCACAGCATTATCATTCTTCGATTACATATTATTTAAACGAAAAGGAAAAAAACTCAATTGACCCTCTGGATTTGAACAAAGGTGTAAGCATTTTACCCAACAAAAAAAACAAATTTAAGTTTGAAAAATTAATTCAAACTGTGCAGACAATTGAACTTATTCATGTAGTTATGAAACATTTTTCTTTAATCATCATATTTTTCTCAACAGACTTCTTCAATGGATGTTTATTGCTCTCTGTTAATATTCAATTACTCTTTAAAGGATACAGTTCAAGCAGAATTTCCGTATGTGCTGCTGCATGAAGTCCAAATGTTCTTCTCTGTAGTCATAATCTTTTTCCAGAGCTGACACAGAATCAGACTGCAGAAAAAGAACGAAAAAACTAGAAATGAATGTGTGTTCACAGACCATTGCTAGGAGCACAAACATCGTCAGAGGTGTACTGGAGTGTTACCTTTCCATCACACAAAACAAATGAAACACAACATCCAGTGAAACTTCACATGAATGAAAGGATGTGCTGTATGATAAAAAATAATTAGCCTTTATCATTAATCTTCCATCTAACTTTCATCATATGACATCTCAAACACTAACTTTCTTCAAAAAAAAAATTTCACTAAATTAGACTGTTGATTTACTGTAAAAAGAAGATTGATATATTTTTAATAAAGGAAATTTGCCTATCCAATGCATTGAAGTAATTTGGAAAGGCGGCATTTTTACACAAACACAATAGTAGTGTTTGCACCGGATATCCAACCATGACAAGACCTGGCTAAACCATTACTAGCAGAATCCAAAAATTTATTTAACATACATGGTATGAGTGACAAAACTCTTAAAATGTTATTTTTTGCTCACAGGTTGGTTTTTCAGGTCCCAAGTATGCCAAACTAGGAATGTACACTTCATTCCATGACCATAAGTAAGACACATGGTGTTATATTAACATACAAAGCAAATGAGGCCTTATGATTAGGGATGCACCAGATATCATGAGTTTTAGATCTGGTCAAAACCGGATTTGGCTGGATTTTACCTGAAATCCTGCCGGACCGGATTCAACAATGCCATTTTTAAATTAGAATTGTACAAGGTTTCTACTTTTTAAAATGCAACATCTTAGATGCAAAGGGCTTAAGGACTATAATGTTACAATTATGCTTTAACCACTGTACGACTAACTTTTAATTCACCAATAACTTTAAACCATTAACTGATCACTACTGCTGTATACTACAAATTGAATTGTCCCTATTGTCAGTGCTATGGAATCTTGTGGGGAACAGAATGTGGTTAAGTTTGCAGGAATTCTATGAAATCACAAAACAGGTTTGTTACAACTGTCCTTGACAGGTGAAGTGAGCCGTCCCCCTCATACATGTGGCTGCCTTTTAGAGATATATTTCAAAAGCATGAAATTACAGTGGTGGACTATTTTGGCATGGTTTAGTCACATCTCTTGATGCCTGTTGAGGGCATAGCAATGGGGCACCTGTCTGCTGTGTCCCTGGCAAATCACTATTCAAATGTTTCCACCAAAATGAAACTATTCAGTTCACTATACTCCCCCTCTACTCCTCATAACAAGTTTGGTAAACTGCCAACATAATACAAAAATTTTGGATGTACACTGCTACTGTTCAACAGGTCTTTCCTTTCATGTCTGGCATTATCACTTTTGAGGGATGCTCTTACATTTTATATCAACATTCACTGGTCGCACAACTCTAACAAACTGTTGGAAAAAATCTGGCTGGCCTTTGAAAAATATCCAGCTGAAAGCATATTTTTAAATAGTCCTACCAGACCGAATATCCCGTACATCTCTACTTATGGTCACAAAAAAGTTGTAATCTGATGGAAGTTCTATTTTGGGGTACCAGGGTTCTGACCAACAGTGGACTGAAAGCACAGACACTACATGGTATGGTAGTTTTGCAACTATGAGGCACATGGTCACTCTTTTGGTGCACTTTTGAAAATGCAACAATAACAGCACAATGGCACATATCAGTGTTCACCTATATCTTGCTGAATACCTCCTCATGACAATGTAATATAACCAAGTGCAGTAATGTGTAACTATTAATACCTAGCAAAACAGTTCTACATAATCTTCAAGAAGATGATGAAATAATTCACAAATCAGTCTTTAACTACATTGTGCAGTTGCTTATACTTATCGTTTCTCAAAAAAACTTTGGAGATAATATTCGATGCTAACACAGATAAGATCTAAATTTTCCGATATGGATGGTTTATGGTGTGAAGGATCGATGGAAATGTTTAATCACATCTACACAGACTAACAAATGGAAAGATGTACTTTCTGCTATTGAATGAAAGAAAATGGAAGAATCACACCTCTGTTAATTTTTCAAGCAGGTACAAAGAGTGTTGGTCGGGTCCCCCATGTAAACACTACAAAAATCCAATACAATAGTATAGTAAACCAACAAAGGCCTAGCCTACCATCACCAGCACACTTTTAACATTTGTACATAGTCCACTTAAAGTTACTGAAATAAAGTGTGCGTTCATATTTGCTGCAAATCACAAATTCCTCCCCATTGATGATCCCCACACCCCCTTTCTCCCAATCTGGATCATAATCAACTATATCATGTGGTACAAGGAAATTTCAGGGCACATCCTTCTTTCATCCCAAGGTCAACAATTTTACCCAACAAATGATGGCAAGCTTCTGAGCATCGAAATGACCTTGAAAAGAATTTGATCATTCTTTGCAAAATGGCCATCCGTGTTGAGCATTCACAAGGCCATGGATAATGTGATTGTAAGCTATACAATCTGTGCTGAACAAAATATGGTTTGAACCACTTCAAGGTTTGTCACCAGTATGGAAAGGTAAATTCAGATCTTGTCTGTCCAAGGCAATAATGTAATATCCATTATGAATATATCTAAAATTATTAATAGATACAACTTACTTTGGAAACTACTACAGCAATTGGAACACCTAGATTTTGTGTGAGGGTGGTCTCTCCTAAGGGAAGGACAACTTGTTCTTCATCTCCTCCTTGTGGAGCTATCGACGTCTTCCGACTTCCTTCCTGCTGACCTTCTTCTGGTTCTGTGTATGCCTGAAATTGTTGTACGACTGTCGATAAAAGAAAACAGAGATAAAATTTAATCAGCTATGACAAGAGGCACTGTAGTTAATATTTTAATCTACAAATACCAAAACCATCAATTCTTGAGTCTTGCCTACAACATGACTGGACACAATACCAGTTACAGCAACAATAGACCATGGTGGTACCTCTTCAGAATGAAGTTTATCAGTGCAGAATAATGCATTAAAATATAACTGGACCATGTATCCCATCAAGATATTACATGTTGTAGTTTAATCTGATTCAAAAGCACAGACATCATGTGAAGTAAATTCTAAAAGGCCATGAAGGACATTCACATCTAGGTCATGGAAATGTGTTGTTGCCATAGCACTGCATAGAGAGTGGTTGCCATGGTGACTTCAGTTGTGTTTTTGGCTCCAGTTGTGGGGATACAGCTGTGAAATGAATATATCTGTAAGATGTTTTGCAAGTTCCAAAATTAAAGAAAAAACTGTTATCTTAAGATGTTTGCGACTTTCAGAACCAGCCAAACTGATTATGGTAACATTTTCCTGCTCAGATAACAATCCATCTAACACTTACGTCTCTGTTCTAGATCTCTCAACTTTTCAGGAGGAATTCGTAGCGAGTCTATGTGCCGTCTTAATACCCTTGTGTACTTTTCTAACGAGTCTATAATGTTCCATGGCTGTGACATATCTACAACTATGAGTATAAAAGCATTCTCTAAGCTTTCTGACGTCAAAGCGTAGCGAAGTAAATCCTGATAATCATCCTCTCCTCCTAGGATCCAAACACCACATCTCGTAGAATCTGAAAGGAAGAACACAAACATCACAAATATGAAACAGATCAGAGTATCAAACAAAAAACGGTGATTCAATTTAACCTGAGAATATTCTCTGACAAAACATACAAAACACAAACGGCAGTACAGTACACACAACATCATAGCCATGATAAAGTCTCTACTACATTTAGACACTTCAAACCTACCATCCTTCCACACATTTGAATGAATCAAAGGATCAAACTGTACATAAAAAGTTCTATTGCTAAGTTAAATATACAGTACATCCAAATGTTGCCGATGCAAAAAGTAGTCAGTTTGAGAAGATCTTTTACTCTCTGGATAATTCACTGAGCAAATAATGTCTCACCATCTCTGTCATCATCCCTGACATCTAGGTAGAGGTACTCTAATCCAAATCCTTTCTTAGGATCTTCAACTCCTTGGAGTCTTGATATGAGTGTGGTTTTACCAGATTCATCTTCACCTGATGATCAAAAGCATATCTGACAGTAGAGATCCTCCGAAATGTAACCAAGGCCAAAACATGAACATGCAAAAAGAAGGCTTCACTGATAGCACTTTATTAACCTACTTCATGTAAGTTTTCTTTACAAACTAATACAAGGAAAGCTAGTTACACGTTTTACACTGGCAGTCTGGGGGAGTCCGATGCCCTAGAAATTTGCTCGGGCTCATAGATACTACCTGGTTGGCTCCTAAATAATTTGAGTCTTATTGCACAGTCACCTGTACACGAACCTCTCTATCCACTGTGTGACCTGTGTATTTAGGACTATACACCAAGTCTCCAAAAAGCATTATTTCTGATGTAAGGTCACATTGCCCATAAATAGTTTGTCAAAACTGATCACTCACAAAGGCGTGCACTGCTGCTGGCAAGACCAAATGACGACCATCTCCTTCTAAAACTGTACCAACAATGTGGGCTTCACACCATTATATTTATACAGTAATGTGCAGGAAACCAATGCTACTGTATCACTAATTTTGTGCATGTGTGCAAGATACTACGGTATACATGGCGGGAACTACATTCTTACTAATGAATGTAAAAACGAAGGTGGAATTAAATTCTTCATGCGATTGCTCCAATCCCTATTTTGGCAACTTATTGTCCGCCTTGGAACATGACATCTCAATTTAGGCAGGCCGTTGCTTGATTGTATGAAAAATTTCCTATAACAAAGCCTCACTGGCTTATTGCCTGCCTTGCAGTGTGACATCTCAATTTAAGCAGGCACTTAATTATCCTTCGAAAAAAATGTTCATGACCGAGCCAATATACAGTTGACGATCTACTGCACATAATCCAGAAGCGTACTGCTTAGTATCGCAAGGCGGCTACTGTCCCTGCTAATGCTTTGAATTATAATCATGATGTACTAGTTTATCCAATCAGCAGAACAAAAATATGTCAAACGTGTTCATATAAAGTTAAAAGGAAACAATTAAACAATAAATTTACAGAAATCTATCCACCCCTATTGTGTATTTTTATTTTAGTTGAATGGGGTATCCAGGTGAGTAAAACAAGTACGAGAACAGTTAATGTAACTGTAGTAGTAGTATTTCTTACTGACTATCTGGCAATTTTACCCTAAATCCAAGGCTCAATTGCACAGGCCTGATCTAACATGATCAAAATCAACTTTGTTCAAAACATTATAATGCATCTGTATGAGTAGTATGACTACGTTTAACCAAATGTATGATTGTGCAGACAGGCTTCTCAATAAAACCAACAAGTAACTTTTTAACTGCATGCTTCATCTTCCCAACATACGTATAAAACAAATTCCACCTACACATCATTTATTTCAAATTATGGGACCTGTTACAGGAAATAGTTGCGTTTGCTTAGATATTACTCGATTTCTGAGATTTTTGGCAAAGTCAAAACAGGTCAGGCCACTTCCAAGTCTGAAATATTTGGGACTTGTCTATATATGACACATGAACATTGCACACACAGGTATATGACGCTGACATAGATGTTTCAAGCAGGAATTGTGAACAAAGTTATACATTTGCAGGAAGACATTAATGGACAAACATATATATTCAAATAGACTTTTCTTTTCAATAACAATTATAAATTAGGTACTGTATAGCAAGCACACCGTGAATGACACATCCCCTAGAATGATGTACCGTTAGTTATTGCTAGGACTTCTGTTACTTCAAACAACCTCAACTATTTTATTGAAAGCAGAATGACAAAATTTCTTCAAAATACAGTAGTATGTTGCCAATGAAGTCTGTAACACTTTCTGATTCTTTGATAAGGTTTTTTTGTCCTTGCCTATAGGCTGGACTTTGTATCCTAATTTGCAAGTTCACCCCAACAAAACAATTCAGAATGCACCTCAAAATACCACCATGTCTCCAAAAAGATGATCCAACTGTTAGACATAACTTTACATTATGAATACACCTCATCACGGTAAGTGGTACTATGCCATTTTACTTTGCTTACGACTCAACAAAGGTGGCAATGTGTCAATTGAGGTGCATACAAAACATTTAACAGCAAAAATCTTGGGTTCACATTGAGATTGGTTTTGAATGAGAAGGGGCAGCACAGTTTATACTTTCATATCACTTCATTTGAGTAGTAATGTACTGCCTGTACTAAAACTGCATAAAAATGAGTGTTTTGGATTTTTATCAAGTTCATAATCATCCATCAAATCAAATGCTTAGTCTAAGTGCATTATTCTAGGTCAAGTAATCTGTATATCTAATTCAAGTAATGATAGTTCACTAACACTTAACTTGAAAACAGAACTGCATGAATCATGATACTTGCTAGTTTGCCATAGTTGTAAGCTCACTCAGATGGTACTGGGCTATTTACAAATTTTTATGTTGTGACTTGAAAGTTGTGGTATGAAAAATACAACATAAGCTAGGCCAAATGAGGCCTAGTCTCGCAGCTGTAAAACAAGATATCGGTCGAGAACAAAGTTTTATTCGGAATAATTACTGAGTAATTCTTCTCTCTGAAGTACAAGAAGTGAACAGTCTTGCAGTGCTAGCAAGAATGTATTGTATTTGTAATGTAACAACTGCAATTTGCAAAGAACAGCGAGCCTACATACTTACCTAATACAATAACTGTTTTACACGCAGGTAATTTAGAACTTGTGTGGGATGTCACCTCACCCAATATCGATGACCTGCAAAGACAGGAAAACATAATGAGAAAAGAAGAAAAGAAACTGCTACTGTCCGTATTGTTTCGTTATATAGATGAGACTTACCACAGATTTTGCTGCTCATCTTCATCATTTTCTGCGGCATTTCCTGTCTGAGACACGGTGGACTGTTGGTCTACGTTCCGCGCCATCTTGTTTCACTTTTCCCAAGAATGCCCGGATGTAAACAAGGCGAGGTTACAATCCTGAACAGATGTCAGTTATCCCGGTGACGTAGTAATGACTCACAAAGAGTTGGATTGGGCAAGTGGGGTTCCTTTATCCCTAGGAACAAGTGAAGTAGGCTATGCCACCTGATTGAATTGTACGATCGGAGTGGCAGGGAATCCAAAGAAGTGAAAGAACTTATTTAGGGCTCATGATACAGCAAAGGGCAACATACATCAGATAACTACACATTTAACCTACAAAGGTCAGGAATGTTCACATTCATTCGTTTTGTCCTAGTACCCTGAACTCTGAGCAGGGACTTGATACATTTTACCAACTCCATGTTTCACTGGCCTGTAACCCAGAGTGATTGGAAGCTGTGAC
>VJOZ01015632.1:3695-20536 GCA_009801055.1 Stichopus horrens | reverse complement strand
AAGGAATCACTACGCCTCTTGGCTCTCTGATTTGCTATGTTGTCCCTATTTTTCATCGATTTCAGTACGAGGTTTAAGAACGGTGTCCGTATCATTAATGTCATGATATGTTTCTATGACATCACCAGTCTACATTTAGGTTAATTAAACAGGCCAGGACAGATTCTTAATGAAGTGCCAATAAGTTCTTCGGTCTCTCTAATTGTTCTTTACGTCATCATGTAGGCTTCAAAACAGGTCATGTAAACAAGGAGAACAAAAAAAGAACGATTGACCTAAAAAAAATATCACCAAAATGACATATTTGCAGCCATTATATCTGTGTGGATTAAAAACAGGGGTAATCCATTGAAATAGGACAAAAAAAAAAAAAAAAANNAAAAAAAAAAAAAATCAAATTTAAATCAAATTATTTGTCATTCTTAGATGTGACTATGAAGAACAATAAAAAAAAAACCAAAAATTGTAAAGAAGGACAAGTAAACAATCAAATCACCAAAAAATATTAAAAGAATATATAGGCTTTCTCACATCTGAAATCCTTAACTCCTGTACTTATATGTATATCTTCCTGTTATTGCAAAAAGTAGTAAATTCTAGAAATGTGAATGAGATAGACATCTTACTATTTTAGGTTAATAGCTTTGAAGTTCTTGCTTCTCAAATGCAATAACAACGAAATAGCTATTAAAGCACAAACAATGTTTGTATACACTGAATAATGCCGATGAGAATGCTTAAAATAGATGTCGAAGGATGTTCGTAACATGCACAGATTAAGAAAGACAATGGCTGTATTGAAACGTGAGCTACCTGGAAAATTTGCTTGAATTAGGACACCGAAAACAGCCCGATGTGATACATCGTCTTAGAAAAATATCTTCAATCATTGCCAAAATGCCGGCAGATTCGATGACGCTAAACTTTCGATGTGATGTTTACCTGTAACCTCATTACAGTGTCAATTAAAAGAAAGTATGATACTCTCTCAGATTTTTGAAGTGAATAACAAAGATCACCTGTGAGTAACGGAGGTAGTAAAAAACAGCAGCATATGCTACAAAAGATGCCACAATATCATACTGAATAATGAGTGCTTTTGAGAGGCAACAACAGACAAAGGAAAATCGATTTTTGATAAGTAAATACACCCACAATGGATCAGAGAGATGGAATAAAATTCACCTCCCAGAGGTAAAGAGAAAGTTTTTTTTTGTGTGTAGACAGCAGCCATTTTTTTATCTGTAACTCTGATTTTGTGAATCAAGGCATTTGTAGATTATCATATCTGTAGATATTATGACCTGATCCAGCCAATTTTCATTTGAAACAGTGAAATGTAAGCAGAGAAAGTGCAACAGCTTGGTTTGCGTTCTCGTTAGCTTACTTCCATCGCGAAGTGGTAGTAGATGCCTTCCATTTTTATGGATGGTTATAAAAAGTCAGATCGTTGAATGGTAGTGATCGGCTTCTGAAGTTTGAACTTGGCACCGGTCGGTCTTCTGTTTCACCTGGTTACACACCAGTGTGATGTGCACTTGTATATAATACCGACGCAACACACTGAAGTATTACTGTGAATGGATCTACGCAATCTGTTTGCAATTTCAGGGGGTTGTAATGCTGTGATGTATTAAAGTCACTATGATCTAAATTGGTCTTGAAAAGAGAGAGGTTTGGGGAGCATCGTCACTGGATGGCAAATTTGTAAAAGTTTTAACGGCTGTAGATAAAGACTAGCCTGATTGGTTGTCGTGGTGATGTGCATGTGGGGGTGGAGGGGGTGGAGGTAGAGGGACAGCATGCAAAAGTTCACTTTAGAAGGTACTTTCCAGGTGATGTTAATAAGTTAGCAATTACTCCTGGCAAATGTGGGCAGCCTCTAACTAAGTCTTTGATTGTCATCAGTCGTTCTGTGTGTGGGCTCGGGTGTTAAGCAAAAAGCTTTCCAACAAGTGTGCAGTTAGGTTCAAGTCATGCCTCAATGGTTTGTGTGTAACCATTAACAAAGGTGCTGTATCAATCAGAATTTGAGCAGCCCTGTAATGAACAATATTTAAATATCCTGGTAGAAACTCATAAATATTGAAATTTGTGACTTCACAGAATTTTGTCTTTGTAGCATCCTTAGTCATAGTGAGTACTTGTGGATCACATGTTGGAGTCTCTTCAACAGTGCAAGTGCAGTGTCCTTTTCACCTGTAATTAAAAACTAAAATGTAAATGCTTCAAACCGCTTGTTGCCATAGAAGTGAATGTGATGTCACACCTGTACAGAAGATGCCTCTAAATTACTGTCGTGCAAACCTCATACTCGCAAAAAACATGCCTCTAAATTACCTTTGCGTGAACCTCAACGAGGTGGTCTGTACCACAAGCATTTGACACGTTCCGAGTGTATACCTAACATTCTAACATATGCCTCCAGTCCATTTGAAAATGAAACTGAATTTATGTCAAAAAAGTTTTGATCATGATGAGTGAGTATGCACAGATGAAGGGGGGGGGGGGAGAGGTGAGTTGGGAGATGTTGAGAAAAGAGGAGCTCAGTCATATCCATGACATATTTTACTAGCATCTGAAACATTTAGCCCCTCTGGAAAGATTAAAACGAAAGAAGAAAGATGAGGTCTTATAATTCAAATCAGTTTGCTACCATATCACATGAATGCCCTCAGTCGCTCCAGAGTTTTGCAGCTATAACATTATAGGGAGGTAATCAACCCATCCTCAGCACGGAAGATTGCACCATTTAGCTTCGCATCGTCCCCCAGAGTATCCCAGAAAGCGGACTGCTGCTGCTGTCGATTACAGAATAGATGAATAATATTATCTAGAGTGTCTCTCCCTTACTGCGCCAGATCAGCTAACAATCTCTCCATCCCCCCACTTCCCCAGAGATGTTTTGTTGACACAGGTACCTGACATGAGTTAAAGCAGTGTGTAATGAGATGCAAATGCAAGGGAGCAAAAGAGAGCAAAGAAAAAAAAAGAAGAAAAAAAGGATGATCCTCTTCCTTGTCCAAAAACTGGTAGATTCAGTAATTTTTTTTAAGATCTGTTGTTAAAATTTGGCTGGTCTTGTTTGATTGAATCTCCACAGAACTTGAGGTGAACTCTTCAGGAGTTCTTTGCACTGACACAAATTACTTTTTCCTCTTATTCTAGTAATATGAAACTTAATGAATAGTCAGTAGACAATTCAGCTTCTTATGCTGTGCTTATTCCACTTCAATTTCCTGACTTTATAATTTGGAGGGGAACCTTAAGTGGATGTTTCAGTTCCAGCCAACACTTAATGTATTCCTAAATGGCCACGACCATAATGGTGTTACTTCCGTAAGGAGTACTTTCGAAATATTACTTCAAATTTCCCACTTGTTGTGGTAGCATGTTGCCATGTTCGAGAAGTGTGAAGAAGTGCATGCGCCTTGCCGTATCAACGCTGTGGGAAGTACTGTACAGTACTTGTGTGATGTTATGAAGGTAATTTCCCAATAACATGGCGACTTGTGAGTGAGTGAAAAAGAATATAAAAACTCGGAAAATCTTCATATTTTCTTCAACTTGCATTTGTTTTACAACACTACTGAATTGTGTCATGTTGTTAGCAGAAAATGTGTTTGTATGTGAAAAAGTGTGAAAAAGTATCAGGACTGTTTGAAAGGCTGTAAAAGGGTTTTCCTCCAAGTTTCATAACCAGAGGTCAGGATCATTGCAGGTATTTTAGTCAAGAGCAATGAAGACAGGGACTGTTAGCCAAAAAAGAAAGAAAAGGAGGAGTGGAAAAGGGGAGACATATTTGCTTCCGTTGATCGAAAAGTTGTTTTGCAACAATTTCGTCCATATTGGTGTTTCTCCGTAGTTGATTCTCTTAGCAGTGTACCTTAGTTGATCCCTGCACAGTAGTTGATCCATGTACAATATATTCTTGGTTGATCCATGTGCAGCACATCATTATCTCCTGTACAGCATATCCTTTTGCTGATCACTGGAAGTAGATCTGCAGTTGTTCCCTGGATCTGCAGTTGTTCCCTGTGTATCCTATTTCTAGTTAATTCCTATCTAACCAGTTGTCCTTAGTTGATCCTTGTATCCTTGTATACATCTTTAGTTGATCTTTGCGCATTGTATTGGTAGCCACTTCCTTGTTAAGTATATCCTTGATCTGTTGAAGTTGATTCCCTGTATCCCTACTTGAATCTCACAGTACAGTACAGTACATTACAGTACAGTACAGTTTTTCTTTAGTGCATCCCTGTGTACATATTATGTACACAATTCATCCCCTTCACAGTATAATCTTGTGTGATCCCCTGTATAATACATACCTAATAAACCCCTATAATGGTGATTCAATATGTAATATCCTCAGTTCATTCCTGTGTAGTATCTACCTTCAGTATGCTGTACCCCATGATGTACGAAACATTTGGTCAAGCAAAACTGTAGTGCTTCACTGTGAACCAGGCTTGTTTGTATCGTAATCCACAATCTCTTCAGAAGTGACAGAACTGCAGTAACTTCCGATAAGAAAAGCCTTCAAATTGACACTGAAAATCTTTTATCAATTTTAGTTTGCTTAACAATGTCTTTCTTGTTTTGAAGCCCTTTCATCAATGTTTGTCTGAGACAGGTTTATTTTAGAGATAGTTTCAACTTTCTCTCTTCTCTAACAGCCCTGAGATGATCCCAACAGCATTTAATCATGGGATGAACTTGCAGTAAATTGCCTCGTCAGAAGTCGACATCCAACAATGTGACAGTCCCCCCTTCCTCCCGAGGCGCAGAACCTAGAATGTTCCAGAGGAAGTAATTCTGTTGTGACTACTGGTTCACCCACCATCCATGGGAAAGTCTTCGAAGATAGGAATCAATTTAATTTGCAATTTCGTTGCACTGATTAACGTGCAGCGGTTTCGATGTGGTACCTTGAGATTTGATACGGTGCCTCGAGGTATGCCATCGAGTAAGGGAAGACCAAGGTTTCTCCGAAAGTCCGGCAGAGCTTTTGCCGTCTCTGTTTGCAGTTTTTCGTTTTTTGCTTTCTTCTTAAATTCTCCAGGATTGCAGGATCATCTTTGCACTGTTCAGTCTCATAAATAAGAAAACAGCTGCTGAGGCCACACTCTTTTTTTTTTAATAACAGTTTATGTCTGAACAAAAAGGATTGAAGGAAAGTAGTTTTCTCCAGTGGTCAGTCTGATGTTCTAGTTTCCCTCTGAAGTAACTGAAATAGATTTGGTTTGAACTCTCAATTTGAACATCTGGATGAAGTATGCAATATCAAAGTTCAGAAGAAAATATATTGTGAATGTATTCTTTTTCCTGCCATGACGGTCGTGGAACAGTTACCACCAGGAAAAATACCTTCTGGAAAATCTTCCCCCTAGTCTTTTACCACCAGCTGAAATGACACCTACCCAGGGGTTACTTTCTGGGGGTATCTGAGTGGGGGTATTTGTCCTTGGAGTAATATTTCCTCAACCGTCACAGCAACTCGATTCATTTGCTTGGTCACCGCTGTGACACATATATTGCATGCAGAATTTCTTTGATGACTTTTTGTCAGAGTAAATCTACAAACTTTGAAGTCTTGAGATCTTTGGATGACAAGGATCTTTTAAATTACAGTGTTTTGTGATACAAAGGGGAAAAGGGTTGACGTAGTTGCACAGTGCAAAGTCTTGTATCTAGAAAATGATGGTATACCACAGAGTGGTGAACGGTTGAAGTTTGTTTCTGAAATTTACTGTTATCAGAGGAGTGTCAAGGACTACATATAGCCTTCCTTAGAAGTAGCACACTGCATCTCTCTCTGCTTCTAAACCCTTTTTCAAAATTTTATTTCTCAACCTGCCAGAATATCTAAAACACACTTCCAAATGTGAAACTTTCGTCAGCCATGTCAAATGTGAAGAAAGGTTGAAATAGTTGCACAGTGCAAAGTCTTGTATCTGAGGATGATGGTACACCACAGAGGATGATGGTACACCACAGAGGATGATGGTACACCACAGAGAGTTTAACTTTACAAATTGTGCTCATCTAGATTCCTCAAGAATAGTTTATTTCATTTTAAGCAGGATGGCAGTATGTCATTTTAGTTCCTCTCAAGGAGGTCAGCTACATAGTGGGGGGAATAGCACAGTACCTGCAATCTTCTGTTTTGGTACTACACTGTGCATTCCTTCAGTAATAGCAACCTGAAAAATATTTTTAACAAATCTATCAAACTTGTTCCCTTTTAGTTTATTGCAAAGCCCAGCTACTACACTGCAATGGCTCAGAGAAACCATCTACTTTAGACAGCTGTTGTGTTTTCTGCTTTACATCTGGCAAACCATAAATTGGGTTCACCCTATCAGCATCCATGTCACTGTTGATGATGTTTTAACCCCATCGTAATATCTGCATATCTACGGTACACAGTGTTTGCACTCTTTGTGTAAACATGTGCACAGCCATTTGCAATCTGTTTATGGTTTCCCATGTAATCCAAACCAATATTGCAAAGGTTTGATTACTCTCGTAAATGCTTGCAATCGCTTTGAACTCTTGTTCTCCGGTCCTTGCATTCGAGGAAATAATTTCATCGGCGGAAGTGGAAATGAAATGTCATCGCCAAGGTGAAATGCTTTGGGGTAATTACTCGGCTTCTGGTCGTCCGTGACGATGACAGCAAACCATTGCAATGAGAATGAGAAAAAAAAAAAGAAAGAAAAAGAAAGAAGAATGAAGAAGTACAAAGACGAAAAAAGATGAACAAGTATGGGTTGAAAGTAAAATTGATGAAATATTTTTAGACCACGATAACCCTTGCATTGGTTAAACTGTTGTAGTCCTCAGTGGTAGCTTACCTTAGTAACAGTATGTAACTGCAATGACAGACTGTTGGCATAATGCTGGTACATGGAAGAGAAAGGCCATGGAAGAAAAGATGGAATGCAGAGTAACAAAAGTTCTATTGTAGAGTATTTCATTGTCTTATATTATCTCAAGGTCAAAGTGATCAAATTTTTTCATCGCTGTAGCACAGCAACCAAAAAATTTAAGAAATTTACAGTCAATGAGATTTGCTGTGCAAAGTTTGCATAGTTTATGGCTTAATTGGGCATTACAGTCGGTACACTTTGTCCTACGGAAAAGTAATATGGTGATAGGAGGTGAACGTTTGTGGAAGCATTTTACTTTAAAAGCATGGTGCTAGTGTTAACTTTGATAGTTTAGTACATTAGAATGGTTGCTTAGAAATGCAAAGTCTTGTTGCCAAAAAAAAGAGAAGAAAATAAAAGATGAAAATTTATGTCTGTGATTATATTTGGATAAATTTTGTGGATGGATTGTTAACATTTATTCAGCTGTAGTGAATCTGGGTCAAAACACCTCAGTGTGTATTGTCATATGTTGCAGTAGCTGGGTGTACATTGTGCAAACATCGCATGAATACCAAAATTCTTTCTTTTTTTTTGTAACTTTAAAATTCCACATCACTTTAAATATCTCTCCGAATGCCTTCTGATAACTGGATGAATATCGCTGATATGCAAGATGTCGCTCATGTTTACAACTTGCAAACATTTACTTCAGTAGATGAGACTTTCAGGATTACCCCTGGGGGGCTCTTAGCTGCTGTTAGAGGAGAATTTTGATGATACTTTAAGGGCCGCTCTAGGATGCCACATGAGATGGAGATGGGGCTCTAAATACTAGTGATGAATGTAAAGGAACATATTTGTATTCATCTTCTTGAGATCTCCAGCAGATATGGGGGAATATCGCTCTTGCATAAAGCTATTTACAGGTCTTGCTTATTTACACTTAGGAACAGTAGGAAGTCCCTGAGGAAATCTGTTTGCCACTTGAAAAGGGGTGCTTAGTTGCCTGTGTGTAGTCCAGTGAGGCGGATCAGTCATCGGATGGGATGCAGAATCTTTAAGTGCACACTTTAATTGAAATATGTGAGGTCCAGCTTATGACATGGGAAGATCAAAATGGATGACGCAAATGAGTTTGGATTTGTCATGTCATGCTATGGGAAGCAGCATGGTGAGGATGAGGTGGAGTCCGATCAGGGGTAAAGGGAGTAAAATGCTGGTAGAGATTTGTAGGGGTATAGTGCACCCATTGAAGTGAGGTTTCAGCTGGGTAGAATGGAAAGATCAGAATAAAGGAAGGAAGATTGGGTAGGGGACAGATGAGTTATTTATCAGATGGAAGGTATGTGGATTTTGTGTAGGTCTGGGTATAGGATAGGGTGTAAGTGAAGGGATCTAGGCTGTAGGATAGGGTGTAAGTGAAGGGATCTAGGGTATAGAATAGGGTGTTTGCAGAGGGATTGAGGAGCTAGTAGCCAGTTATCATATCAGTATAAATCTGTCCAATCAAATTTTGACACCTTGAATTTCTGTTCTTTCTTACTTTTTGTCTAATTAAAATTTGTACTTATAAATAATAGGATATATTTACTTCTGTTTGTACTCTTATGAAATTGGTCTACAATTGCCTGGCTACAGTGAATGTGAAGGTGGCTGCCTTTGCACACCTCAAATTGATAATTTTTTTTGTCTTGACCAAATAAAATTATCCTACATTAAAAGAAGAAAAAAGGGGGAAAAAAGTGCCTCAAAAGTCCCCCCGACTGTTATGAACTATACCAGTCATGGAGAAATATTGTGCACTCGCTTCATCAGTTTATGGTTAACATTCCTCTTCTATGAGAGGTGATGTTGTGGAAAATAATACTGGAGTTTGAATATGGAGTCGTTGATTGGCTCGCTGTCATGACAGCTTTCTGGCTGAAGTATTTTTGGAGATGGTTGCATCGGGATCTATGATATGACTTAGTGGTGTGTGGGGATAACTACTGCAATATTTGACATATTTGGCAGTATCTGGTATAGAAGAGATTCCTCTTCATTTATGGACAGTATTTCATTCTCTGTAAATTTTTAATAAAGTTACTTTTAATTCGGTGGGGGACAACTCTTTCAGATATGCCACAAAAATTAAAAAAATGTTGTTGACAAATTGTTGAGTTGTAACATGGCCCACTCTTCTGTGATATCCCTCCAATACCACCTACCTGGAATGTACAGATGGTCAAGGTGGAACCATTTAAATATCTGACCAACTGGCATTTTATTTTGATTTTCTGCCTGACGCTGGTTCGTTTATGGACGTGCTCGCTCGCATTGAGCACCTTACAGCTTTGGGTGTATCGTTATTGAAGTAGTTCAAATAGTAGCTCAGTATAATGTATAGTATAATGTAAGTCGATATCCCAGCGTGAACGTGTAGGTGAAAACTATGTCACAGTATTTTCGATAATTTTTTCACCTTGATTTACCGTGATGCGCCAGTAGCCTGCAGTGTTTACTAATATTGCAGTTACAGTTCTGTATGTGATGTGTGTACACAAGTGTAAAAAGAAGACGTTTATTACAAATATTTATTGATTTATTGAGAATGAACAAAGGGGACGCGTTCACGTCTACGGTTCGATGTCTCTAAGGTATGCAATATTTAGTTTCCGTTCTAGTTTATACTTCGTGCAACGATTTTATTACGTTTTATTTAATAGTATAGGTTTGGTGTGCGTCAATTGGTACTTAATACGTTTGTATTCGATTCTTAATGAAGCATTCAGATTGTTGATATCATAAAATATTATCAACAGTGTAAAATGTTTTCCGTTTTGAGGAAAATGTGTTTATTTTATTTTGGTAAAAAAACCTTGTGACGCCATTTTGAAATGACCCAGAATGCAGTGGTACTTTGGGTAAAGGGAAACGAACGGTGTGTACTGCCTAATGACTTTTGTGCCTTTGTAAACACAGCGAAGTGGATAAAAAGTAGGTGCAGAAGGGTACATAGTAGGTTTGATGTCCCTTTCGTGATTTGAACGCTTCAGTGCTTAGCCAACTTTTTCTTAGACGATGATTTAGGGTAGACGTTTAAGGAACCTTCAGTATTATTCAACAGGTAGAGCATCATTGAGATTTGTCAAGTGACTTCTCATTTTTTTGTTTTTAATTTTCTGTTTCACATGCGAAAATCCCGTGAACTCGTCGAATTATTTTAAAGGGCTTAGTTTTTTTTTTCATGCCAAGTGCATAGAAAATTTTTCTAACACGTGAATGGTATAATTGAGTCGGTATAAGAATTTGTTTCACAAACGTATACTGCAAACACTGCGTGGCGTAAAGAAATAAATTAACTTAGTCATGGTAGTGAGAAATGGAAAAAGGTGGAATGTGAGAAACCGCAAAAAAGATGCTTTCCTTTCTTGAATGAGATACAACAGAAATTAGCATTAGCCGAAGCAAATAGAGAGGGGGTGGGGGCAAAGAAAAGATGGGAAGAAAGAGGGAGGACAAGGGGGCGTGTGTCATTTTCTGTTTGGTATTAGTTTCACAGTATTATCCTTCGAAAGCTTTTAATAATATAGCTGTTTACAATTCTCATATAAATGAACACGTGTGAAACCCCATTCCACATGTCACCTTGAACAATGAAGTGGCTTTTGTATTCTTGTGCAGATGAGCACGTTTATGTGGTCATTACTTCAGTGGTGTTAATACACTTTGTAGATATGGCGATAACATTCGAACAAATTGTCTGTGTCATCATTTCGTGTAATTTTGCTGTATTTCTCCGATTTCTGGTTATCTTTAGGCTTCTACGCCAGTCAGAAGGTAACTTGTTCCCACTCCTTGTCATATGACATCATCGTCTGGCTCTTATCGCATTTTCATTTTTAGCATGCATGTCAACCATATTGAGCTGAAGATCGCTTCTATGTTGGTGAAGGTCAAAGGTGAAGTCAGCAGAGGTCAAAGAGTGGAAAACTTATAAACTTGTCTCAAAGTTGTAAGTTTGGAATGATGTCTTACACAGAACAACGATGATCCACATTGATTATGATATGTATCATGGGAGACTGTACATGCTACAGACTATTTATTATAGCCCAATTCCATGTGGTTATGTTAACTTGTGGGTTGCATCATTGAAAGTTTGAAACTCACACAGCATTCTTGAATTCTTGTTTTAACTCAAATCTTTACTTAAATGTCTCTTCAAACCCACGATCTCTGTCCTTGACAAATGACTTAATAATTACCTCCATGCCGCACCCCTCCCCTCCCCCGCCCCACACCACACCTGCAAGAAAAATGTGGTCTTATTTGTGGCCGTATTTGACGCATTAAGTATATCAGCTGTTATGTGGTGGAGGTGTGTGTATTTGTAACTATTCAGGTATTTACAGTGTTTAATCAAATTTGCCAAAGAGTCCTGGCACCAGGAAGGGTTTGTTCACATGTTGAGTTCCCTACATTACTGGTCTGTGGCTTTCGTGTGTCCAAACTATTGATCGGTTGGGAAAGGGCAAGTTGTTCTGAAAATTCCAGGTAGAGGAAATTCGTGGTTCCTCTCAATTTGTAAATAGGACAACTCCTCCCCACAGGAAGGATTGCAGATATTCCGTCCTATGCTGGTTTACGGGGTGATTCTGCTCTACTAGTGACATATGGATTCTTTCCATTTTCACCCCTCTCCCTCTCCCTGCCACCATAGCACAATAAATGAAGATAATTCTCCTTTTCTGGTACAAGTAGGGTGATTCTTTTGACTTGAGTTCAATTTTGTGTCTTTCTGGTGTTATCTGTTTGCATATACTTAATATATTTCATTTTTCTTAAATTCATGCAACATAGTGGTTATGTTTGAAAAGTCAACCGACTGTGCCTTCATTAAGGGCCAGGCTTCTGATAAAGCAGCGACAAACAGACACGCAATGTCCTCAACAACAGACAATGACCCTGTGTGTTCTTGCAGTCCACGAGGAATCCAGGTAAGCAACAGTGGTGAACTTCTGTCCAATTTTGTTGTTCTAGAATGCATTGTACAGGGGTCACCAAACTACGGAGCACTGGAAGGGACATGAGAATGTTTAATTTTTTGTTAGGGGGGTTCCGTCGAAATAATACAAAGATCTCTAGATAGTTATCCAGAGAAAATTATCTTGATACAATCCGAAGATCTCGAGATAAAATCCGACCGGCGAATTGAAACGCACTGCTCCAATATCTGGCCTCGGATACAGCGCTTCCGTGCTCTTCGGCAACGACTTGCTACACACATACCCCATAACCCTAGACGTATCCCTAACAACGATCGTCGATTAGCTAAAATCTCGTTCGCGCCACACTTCGTTTTATTCGCAGGAATTCGTTCGGACGAATAGATCCAAGTTTTGTCTTTTTTTATGTAGGATGAACTGGCATTGCTTGCTTCATGAATAACGCTCTTCTTTTTACACCTGAACACGCGCGGCAGCCTCGATAACTGACTTTATTTCAGCATACCGTCGAATCTATCCGCCGAGTCTAAGTGAAGTTAGCGAGCATATCCAGAATGTTAAATCGAATGTACAGATGCATTAAATGTCATTCAGATCAGTCACATTCAAAGCGATATCAGAGACACTGTTTGAATATTCCGATTTCACACATTTACGTTTTATCGTTGACATTTATTGGTTGAGCAAGCCCCTTTCATGCACATTCAAATTAACGTAGTAAAAATGTAATACTTTGCTCACAATTTCTACTCATGAAACTTCGCCGTAAATCCCTTTAGGTCTGTCTATCGTGATTCCTATCTGGTTTAAAAGGGTTGTGATCACGGTGTGTTATGGATCATGTGATTACTTTTACTGAAAGACAAAGTTAGCCTACGTGATGGTGTATTTATTACCCAGAACCGAATCTTCCGAGCTGGTGAATATTTTACAATGTTTGATTCACATTCGCAGTTCACAGAGCGTTTACGAAGATCACCCTTCCCAAAGATCGCCGTTCCCAAAACATAGAACACGGACGCGGCATATAACTTGTCACAACTTTATAGATTACGACGAATTATGACATTTGACACCTAAGTCAGATGTGTGGACCGGCCGTAATAGTGCAAACGTTCCGCAAAGACAAAAACGAATGGAACATTTTTTTTTTGTCGTTTCAAATTTAAAATCAGAGAAATGCTCAATCCACAAAGGAATCCACTAATTACGAATGTACCGTGAAAAGTACAGAACAAGAAAATCTATCCCTTGCATGGTAAGGGGCACTACAACAGGTGTACAGAGAAAAATCTAGGCCAAGAAAAAAAAAAAAAAACTAGTCCCTTCTTGAGCTGAGGCACTGCATCAGGCATATATCAAGAAAATGCAACCCCTAACGTAGGATGGGGTACTGTGATAGGAACGAAATATAGGATGGGTTACTGACGGGTGATTTAAGAACAGAAAAAAAAAACAACAACAACTGTAGCTCCTTCATTAAACGGGGCACTGCACAGAAAGCTTCAATTCGATGCATACGGTATGAGGTACTGTATCAGGAGCAAATAAAAAGAAATATATTTTGTTTCCATTTTTGGGATGGGTTGCTACAACAGGAAACCGATCAAGGAAATCCAGTCCTTGCATGGTATGGGTATAAGTCAATATGAACCAATGTCAAGTGATACCCGATTGCCATGTGATACGTGCCTTTGCCTCTGACGTATGATATTACTCACGTTCGTGAAAGATCCTGAAAGCATGAGCAAGAGGGTAGGTGTTGTCATGGGGGTTTGAGTGTGTGGGGCAGGGGTGCTAAGCTAGTGCTCTTGTTTTCAGTAATTTTTTTTTCATTTAATGAGAAAGCTCCATACAATATCAAAGTGGACCATAAAAAACTTTGCTACTTCATAACCCACTCCAAAATTCAAGTATCAAAAAAAAAAATTCAAAAGTTGACCGTAATTTAACGTCACAAAAAATGAGGCAAATATCGATGAACGACAAAGTTCCTATTTAGACTCACCATATACTTTTACATTGCATTGACAGCCTGGGGATCCAGATTCAAGGATTGATTGCAGTAATATATACTTAAACTAATTTCAATTGATGTTAATAAAAGAATAGTATCGTAAAAATGTGTTTAATATCTGGGCCAGGAACGTGTTTGCGGATGGCCTATAACTCTTAAGTCGAGGAAACCGCTCAAAGGCCCAAATAACAACTTTGCCCCGCAGCGAGAAATGTGACATGTGATTTATTGTTATCTTTATCTTCTGTGTAGTTATATGAATATATGTTTTATAAAATTCATTTTACAGCTAATTGCCAAATTTCTCTGATGAAAAACATGAAGAAAAGAACAAAATACGTGATCGAAACGTCTACATTTTATCCTTTTTTTACATTTTTTACATTTCTTCCTGTATTAAAAATGCTTTGTCAATTCAAAGTGTAGCAAACATTCAAAACCAAATTTTAAAAAGCTGAACTTTTTCTTGTGTATGAGTATGCAAACATATATTTGATAAAACTTAATTCTGACTAATTGCCAAATTTTCGAGAAAAAATGGAAAGCGTGAAGAAATAAACAACTATGGTCGAACTTTTACATTTTATCCAGCCTCTTCGTGTGCTCAAAATGCTCAGTCAATTAGGCCTAACATTCGAAGTATGGTAAACATTTAAAACCAAATTGTAAAAGCTGAACATAAAGCTTTAAGACCATTATCAATACAGTGGGCTATTATTAACTTAAAAGTAGCAACTATGAGTATGAAATGCGTATCAGTTTGGATTTTACCAACGGTGGCTATACGATTCAACAGCCACCGTGACGTCACATTCTCTGTATTACACAGCGTCATTGCCCATGACTGCACGCGAATTTCCGGTCAAGAGCACGCTCTCCAGACCTGAGAATTTGCAATCTTATCTCTGTTCTTATTTTGATACATTGATTAGAAAGTGTCTGTCAAAGAAAAAAAAAATAGTTGCATAGGCAGGGCTTTAGATTTTTCTCTTTGCAGAATCCGGGAATATAATCTTCACATTCGTCATTAATTCCACCATTTTTGATTTGGGGTCAACAATCGGTGACCATCGTGAGACAACAAAAGTCACTTTTGACTGGAAATGAGAGGAGATTTACTTCGACTCAGTCAAATAGGAGGGAGGGGCAAAGAACGGATGAGGATGAGTGGTTCCATGGCAACCCACAAAAGGCAAGTTATGCTGACAATTACTACTTTAGAAGGGGGAGTACAGTCATATTTAAGGATAAAACTTTTTGTACAGATTTTCTTCAGGCTGCCTGATTTACCAAAGAGATTTTCTCATCACGGGCTGGGAATGTATAGAACTGTCTCATTCGGATCTCTTACTGTCACTGGGTGTTGCAAATATATTTTCTGACATCGTAGCCTATGTAGTCGTAGTCTTATTTCGAGAACTAAAAAACAAAAGAATCTGGACTCTTTTCCAAACGGTAAAACTTTGATTACCTTGAAGATTAAAGGAGAGCGTTACCATAGGAACTGCTTTGACAATTTTGTTAAACCCTTCATTGTATCAGAAGCATCATCGTAAATGGGTGATCGAAAGAAAGAATTTGGACTCTTTTCCAAACGGTAAAACTTCGATTACCTTGAAGATAAAAGGAGAGCGTTGCTTTGACAGTGTATCAGAAGCATCATCGTAAATGATCGACGTCACGATGCCTTTTCTAAATTGTAATACAAGCATCGAAACACATCACTGGTAAAAATATTGGGTGAGAGAATCACTAGAGAAATGTAAAATACCGCAAATCGCCAACGAACATTCGCAGCGGAGAATTACAGGGAGGCAGATATCTCAAAAAGAAAAAATGCTCCTATCTTACTCTGGCATTCTGATTCGAATGATAAGGATGTCAGAAAAATTGAAATGATAGACCCGAATCGTGAAGCGTCTCTGCCAATCGAATAGATCGATTGGCTGAGGATGAATTCATTTACAGGAAGGTGATGTTGGTATACCTCCAGTTTTGTCGCACGCTCTGTGCGTCGTTTCTTCCTTATCATTCTAGCGGACGTCAGAATGTCCGCCATGAATAACACTGATCATCGAACATGGCAATCAAACTCCTTGTGATAGTATGTTACACATATTCTGATTACTGCATTACCTATACCGATATTTACTATGAAAAATAAAACAGAAGAAGTCTGACGAGTGTTCTGAAGTCTTTACTTATTTGCTCACAGACTTCTTATTTTCTAAAACGTGCTTTTAATGTTGTCCTGATCCAAGCAGGAACGACAGCAGATTCGTCATCTGCTGCATACTAAGCCATCAAAGCCACTATTCCTGAGTTTAGGGAGGGGGATACGTGACGTCACGGTTGGGAACCATACATTTGAATGACCAGAAGAAGAAATGTGAAATGTTGGTTATTTTTTTTTTATCGTATCAGATGGGCACTGGGGAGGAAATGGCTTCCGCTAGGATTGAGTTGTCCCTATACTCAGATTTAAATACTTATAACTAACGGCGCTGCTTGTCTCGGTGGGATAATCTGCCGCGAGATTGCTCAATTAATCCTCGATAAATCTTTCAGTAAGTTCAACATTCAAACATTAATATTTTCAAAATAACGATGAGAGAGTAAAGATGATAACTAAGGATGAGGGCATTAGTTATTTTCTCCCAAGAGAGAGAGAGAGAGAGAGGTGGAGAGAGAGGTGGAGAGAGAGAGAGGGGGGTGGAGTGAGGTGGAGAGAGAAACAGACATTGGTGGTCGTTAAAGACGGGTGAGAACTCGTGTTTCCCCGTATCCAGATGAATAATTGACTACTTGACGTTTCCTAACTTATACGTTAAAAAACATCAGAGACGATTAGCGAAAATATTAGATTTAGATAAAAATCTCCGTCACTTTTGTTCCATTACATACATCCTGTCACTTTGTCATTATTAGGAGATTAAGATATGCGATCTCTGTCGTCGA
>VJOZ01015622.1:535-11612 GCA_009801055.1 Stichopus horrens | reverse complement strand
GGAGAAGATACTTACTAAAAATTAAAAATATCGGATCGTAATCTGATCCCATATCGTTGTAGTGTGAATGCGCCTTAATGGTGTTTGTGATCCACTCTGCAAAGGTAAACACATAGTCTGTGTATTTCTGCAGTCCGAGGTACTGAACTTTGTATTATTCTCTGTCGGTTATCAGAGCTTACAGGGAGAAGATAATGTGCTCCATCCCACTGTTATAATTGCCAAAAATAACCCCTAAATGGTAGTCCACCCCTACATTGTGGTACTGAGCTGAAACGGGATTACAAATAGGGTTGATTGGAGAAGGGGACACAGGTGTCTCAATGTGTGAGCTTGTTACAACAAACAATTATCACAATCTCCTGCTGAACTTGTCACATACTCCTTCCCAAGACAATAAGTCAGATGGACTTGAAATGGTAGGTAAGTGCCCTGGGATGCAGTATAGTGTCCACCTGACCAATGATGCTATGGGCCAAATGTCAAGGGTCACAAGTCGCAAAAGTGAGGACACATTTTTTTGCATTGTATGTGTGAATGTCGGTGATTTAAATAAGATTATGTAATATGAAGTGGGCTGCACACATTTGAGCAAAATACTGAATCACGCACATGACACACTCAGAGAACATTAAACTTGCACACACTGATGGCGCCTGTAAATCTAAGGATACTTTTTATGCACATGTAATTTCGGGAAGATGGTTTAACGTGCACACCTGCAGCAGGTTGTTCTTTTTGGACAGTACATCAACTCCTGAACCCCACTGGGCTTTTACTGGGACAAATAAGATGGGGACCTGGACTGCACCTGCTAAGCTCGCACTACGTGTGAGATTTCTTCCCCTTCGCCCCAAGTTTCTTTTGTCCTCCATTTGCCCTCTCCCTCCACATCTTAAATCCTAGTGCCAACACTGCATAAAGAGACCACACATAGTGCAGGAACTGTGAAGTTACACTGAACTAACATACATGTGTTACATCAAATATACCTAAATAAATAATTGTTGAAATGGACGTTCTTGCGTGCCATGTAGCAACTTGTAAGTGGATTGCATACTGTATTATTAAACAACAAGAGGATTAAGAGCGCAAAAATGAAGACATGATTAAAAGTAATATATAGGTTAAACTGATAGATTATGTACAACTGTATCTTTTTCTTTCCAACTTTAAACAGTAGTTTTACCTTATTACCTTATAGTAATACACTTTACATCACTCAAGTTTTACAGTATGTATCATCTTATCATTTTGTAAATTCTCACACTCAACGTGTGCAAACGATTTTTTTTTTCACTCAGAGTCACTGGACAGCAAAGTAAACTCATCAACCACATTTGATTATCACAAAACAGGACATCATTCTACAACTGTTTTCACTTTCAGCCTTTCATTTCATTCCACATTCCATGCTTACGTACACATGACAGATAAAGTTACAAATAGAAGTATACTAAATAATAGATCATGCATAATAATCTTAAAACTTTTAAAAGGTCAAAAGGACATTCAGTGCAATGACTTATTAAAGGAAGGCTGGGCATATAGCAAAATGGCATAAAAAAAGAAAATAGCTTTAGTCATTGTTAAACCAGTCTAATGAATAATCACCTGCAATTAGCTTTGTCTCTTCAAAACATTATGGATGTGATGAGTAACAGAAAAGTTTGGATGAACAAATTATTGTTGAGCAACAAATAATTGGTTTTTATCAATGAGACTTATTTCTTGAAAAGAAGACTACTGTCCTTCCTTATAGTGAATAATGTGTCATTCCACTGTATGTCCACAAACATTGATTTCTACAATATGGCTGTTTTCTGTAAAACAAACTCCTTATTTCCCTTTAATGAAATACTATTCTTTTGTACTATGACCAAGTACTGTGTGTGTAAGACAGTAACTATAGCTACATGTAAATCCAAACAAAAACATGGTAACAACAGTATACGTCGTCGAATATGCAGGTCCAAATTACCTACGGCACCAGTGAATGTCCACAAGAAACTCATTTCACACAAAAGATATTCACATCACTTCATGCATGATTAGGCAAAATTTGGACTCAAACAAATACCAGAGGGACGTGCATGAAAGAGAAGATTTTAATATGCAATCATCAGCTAGCAGAATTTCTATCAAAGGCATTAAGAATTTAGCTTCATACAGGTAGACCGTAGATGATGGTACAACTCCTCACAGTTGGCAACCAACTGACACTATATGCCCTGCTGTATCACATGATATCTTAACTGATCACTTCAAGACACTCCTTAGTTTTCACTTGAAATTGTCTGCAGATATACTCTCAATTAAGACTTTTGTTTGTTAGGCTGAGTCAGCAATACAGATGAGTGTAATCAGATCCAGAGTAATAATTGAGAGAGATAAATTGGATGAAATTAATGTAAAGCAGAATATCTATCACTCAGTGAACAGAAGGAGGAGTGCAGATGTTAACAATGATGTGGTATGTGTGCAGTTAGTGTCCAGCACTGCACTAGTCCTGTACCATACACTGCAGTAAGTAACATCAACTTTAGCGCTTCATACACTATGTCAGAACTTAATCGACTAAGCACAAATCCCAAAGAAAGTCATAATATTATTATTACTCCAATGTTTTCTCAGGAGATAGTTAACAACACTTGATAAAAAGATTTGGCCGACCAGTACCCAACTCATCAACAGAGGAAGATAATAATAAGCATACTGTATTTAAAATTTTAAATCAGTAGTTGTCCCATCCCTTTCCTCTTATTGATTTCCCTGCCTCAGTTCATCATGGAATCACCACCACTTTAATCCACATCTACTCCTTCCCTTCACCCCATTGTCTCCCGTAATTATTGGTTTTACTGCAACATTCATTGACAGGACTTGAATTGCACAGAAAAAAAAAAAAATACTGGTACACTATGTGCATTATCCACCAATAAATTTCACCAGTCAAAAGAAGGTGTATAAGAGGACATGTGTCTTGTCCCATTGTGTCACAACCTTTGAATTTCTTTTGCTTGTAGCAGGAGATGCTCCTAAGATATGATATGATACTGACATGAGCAAATTTACATCTTTTTACATATAAGGGATGAGTGTAAATCTGTGAGATGAGAAAATCATTTTGAAAAGAAAGAGAGCAGACCTTTACTGACATTAACAGTACAGTAATATCAATCATAAAACTATGACATACAAAGACCGTAATCACTCAGCCAATTATTGTACAGAAGTCTGTAACATAGTACCTTGACTATTGTGTACAGTAAAAGATATCCAGGGTTACTATGGTAGTAAAGGTACATAAACTAGCTCTGATCAGATGTCATTGACCTTTCCCTTTCAGTTAAATAGGATAAGTAGGGCATGCAATTGTTAATTTGGCACAAACTTCCAGTTTACACTGATACTAAAAACTTGATCTAGGTTTTGGGTAATTTTAACTGCAACCTGCCAATCGATGTTTTAGCATTAAAATTTAGTTAAATTTAGATATTTGTTTTATCTGAAAATATTTTTCATCTACCCTGATGTAAATGTGACAGATGTGGGTACAGAAGACAACAAGCTGTAAGAGCACAGAAAGAGGTCAATGAATTTGTAAGATGAGATTGAATTATCTGTCAGTGTTTTAGCAATTCCCTCAAAATGGAAGAGAAGGAAAGCAGGGAGTTGAAACACAAGCCCACACTGTTCAATTCACAACAAGGAATTTGAAATGGTCACAAAGAGGTCAACTGTAAGTTTAACTTGCCACAGAAAACTGGAAAACCAGAACAGTATCTCTACAATAGTGTTCTCTATGGTTGTTTACATACTGCACATAAAATGCAGCCAAAAGTATTGCAAGATGCATCGTTTTTTGACCAAGATTGATGGGAATCCATTTTAACTGCATTCTTGTTAAATTTTCACTCCGTCAGATCCACGTCCACATCTAGTCATTGTGTTCATTCTAAAGGTTCAGTGTTTTTAGTGCTGCACCTTATTTTCATGCACAAAACATAACAAAAATATTTAATGTCATAATAATTATGACTTGAAGTAGTCCCCACAACCCACTGGTGCAGGTATTCACCTGTGACTATACTTACTGCTTCCTTCACTAATGCATACATTTGGCCGTACTCTAAATGTCCTCCAAATCAATTTTAGCACCACGCCCTCTAAGGTCTTGCCACCCACATTTCAAAATACACACCAAACCTGCTTGAAATGACTTTACAGTTGTTACAGCAGGTAATATTTTGGGTCACTCTCAAGATACTTATCAAATTAATATCCAATTAATTCATAAATACCAACTGGAGCAATTAATACCAGCAGAAAGACAGCTCCCAACCTCTCCCTAAGTCTACATTCACCTTAAGTCCATTCTTACCACAGGCCTGTTTGCTGCAAGTAGGCCTATTTACGTTGATAACGTGTTTGATTAACAGTAGCTGTATTACTGCAAGTACTAGACCGTAACCGACTGGTAATTCCCATGAAATGATGACTCAGATACTCTTGTCACGGAGGATGAGAAAAATCAATTCCAGTCGAACTAATCAACCCGAGTTCAGACCGCAGCGACTGTACTTCTGCAGAGTATTAAATTCACTCCAGCAGTAAATTTGGAATATTGCCACATGGTATGCATCTAGACACATTCAAATTGCATCCAGTACATATATACTACAGTGTGAGTCAAGGACTGTGAGGGATACAAATTGAAAACACTTTCGCACGGTCACACTCTCATGAAGTTTTGAAGTGCACAGTAAAAAAGGAAGTCACTTCCACCACAAAAAAGGGACAAAAAGGGCAATAGCTATAGCAGGTGTGGGTATTGATTTTTAATAGTTAAAGCAACCATAGCAATGGAATGTATGAGCATTTAATAGGAAACAACAAACTGACATTTGGACAAACTGACATTTCAACATAGTATATCATCAATGTGGGATCTGTGCAAACTGGTAGTTCAGGGCACTTTCAAAAGTTATGTTGTCTTTATTAGCTCACAGATGTGAGTGAAATGTGTAAAAGTTGTGTGGAGACAGGTAAGTGAAAAACAAAGTAAATTTGACTCAATATTTTTACACATTAGTGTCCATTGATCCTGAAGAAGCTGTGTTAAACCAGAATGCTGTACAGTCCTGCTGTAATCTTTAACTAATGTACTGAATGTCTACTTTGGAGGTACCTGTACAACACAGAACTTCACACATTGTGGGTAAATTCAAGAAACAGGACTTGCTCTACTGTACAAAATTGCAGATCAGTCTCATGTTAAAGAGGACATTATAGAATTCTTGTGCAACATTGTGCGATTAAACAAAAAGAGCATCCCTTAGCTTCTACAGCACAAAATTCAAATTCATCACACAAATTTTGCAGTAAAGACCATGTACAATATAATGAAAATATTGCACTCTTTTTCAGTTTCAACCATGTTTATTGGAAACATTGAAAGAATGTACACTACTGTACTTAAATGTTTGCCTTTGAACACTTGATCTGAATCTGACATCAAAGTGAGTTAGCCTTTTCGTCTACTCAGAAAAATAGGAAGCAGGTAATTTTTCATCATACCCGTTGGGTACCCTGCTACCCAATCAAAACATCAGCTGTATCGTGAACAAAGGCATTTACACAGTACAACACATCACGTCTTTCTAGTGTACTACATATGCACACCTACATGTACTCATCATTTACTGCAGAGTTTCCCTGAGAAAATGTAGAAAATTCTGTTTTGAGACATTTGCTGTGTATAGTAGGCAAAATTTGGTAATCTGACAGAGTGTCCACACATCAGTTGTGCTGCTTTTCACTTTATGAAGGAATCATAGCAATTTTGGATCTAGGTAGTAAAATAGAATGCAGGTACCTGACTACCCGGATACTTGGGTAAATTGGGTTACCCTTGAAAACACTATGAATAACCTACAGTATGGACACTTTGATGTATGCAATCTGACTCTATTCCAACAAAATTCATCCACTGTGGCAACTGAAACTCTCATCAGCCTCACCTGCAACAATTGATAGCCCTCTCTTGTACCAAACAAAGATGTGCAGAGTGAGATGAACTATAGATTAATGTGAAGTTATGATTGTAACACTGTCAGGGATCCAGAGTAGCTAGAAAATCAAGAGTTGTTACTGCTTGCTAGTTTTGCCAGTGTAGTGCAAACACCATCCTGGGGAAGGTGATCTAAGGGGAGGGGGTGCCTTTCAGAAGTTTTGTCCTCAATAATAGTGATAGATTGTGAGTGTATCAGTGACTAGATACAATTGTGAATTGCTTTATATATTGTGCAATTTGCAATGTACTTTTATAAATTTTCAGACATTATGAAATTTTCATTAACTTTGTGAAAGTAGTCTGGTGATATGCTCTTTATGTCAGTTTGCAACCATCAGTGAGGGTTACAGCTGGCTGTCACCGACCAGGGTGACTAAAGCAAAGGTGCAGAACTATAATTTACACAATATCTGTCTGCTCTTTTGTTTTATTGTTATGTTCGAAGCATCTGCATAACTACAGTGTCATGTAGATGCTTATAAAGTGTCCTTCCTTACTTTGCATTATCTTTGATTCTCCATTGTTTTTTTTTACATTTCCTGTGAGACAAACAACTTACAGTCCTAAGTATCTTCCTTTGTCCAGTCTTATAATGTAGCCACTGCAATGTTTTGAACGTGCAATACAGTGCAACAATCTTACAAACATTCAGTGCAATTGACCTACAGAATGTATCCTAAAACTCAATAAGAACAGTGAATATTACTTCATTTTCAAATAAAAGAAGCACAAAGAGTTAAGTTCCTACAAATATTTATTGACAGCAGTTCACAGGTAGGGATGCAATGGATTTTAATGCTAAGATTAAGTCAATTGGATTTGGCCTGATCTTACTTAAAATCTAGCCAGACTGGATTTTTACAATGCTTTTGAAACTAAGAATTTTACATGGTTTCTATTTCTCCAAATGCAACATCTTAAGGATGCCTAGGACAAATGGACTACCTGTCAGCACATGAAAGAACATGCTTCAGTTAACATACAATTATTTCACCATTAACTTTAACAAGTTCACCTGGCCAGTCCTGTTGTATGTCAACAATATTAGATCCTCCAATGGGTAGAATGTTGTGGAAAAGTTGATGTGCATCTTCCAGCCATTCTATAGATGACATTACAAAACAGGCCATATCAGAACTGTCATTGCTAACTGACTTCTCACGTAGATGACATTTATAGAATTCTTTCAGAACCTAGAAATTAAAGTGGTGGACTATATTACTGTACTACAATAAACATGATTTAGCAGAGTCCATTATTCCAAGCTCACGGCATATGCAATCTATGGGACATGGCAACTGCACCTGTCTCTTAAATCACTGCCCTTGTTTCCATCACAAAAAGACTTTTGAGCCCACTGTAAGTCTAACCCTCAGACCAGTGCTCCCCTCCCTCTGAAAAAATGCTAGTTGCAGTTGGAATCCAGGCCAAATGCAAGTCCTTCAAACAGTGGACTTACAGTAGTCTTAGCTTCAGCCAAGTCCAGACTACAGTAAATGATGCATGTTACAGTAACTCTGAAAATGAATTACCCAACAAAAGAACTGTTATTTGAAACATAAAGATTTTGCTTTGTTTAGCTAGCTTTGTACTAATAACCTCTGGGAAAGATCACAATTATTAAAGTATCCATTCCAATGTATTATGAGAGATACTGCGATAAGATTACAGTTAGTGATACTGTACTTAAAATGTATACACATGTATGGAAGACAAAATGTATAATGGAAGACTAAACCCATCTGCTTGATGAGTGATGCAGCAGTGCTTTACACAAACATAGAGTTTGAGGAAAGGCCTACAAGTCTGATAGAATGGCTTTGTTTGAGAAAACAGTATCGACTGTAGTAACATGGAATGATGCACTGTTCGAGAGGTTGGAGCAAGCCTGGGTCTAGCAGTTTGAGGCTCTAATTTAGAATCAGTGACCATCCATCACGGTTATTGATGATAGTGAGGATTGAGTATTTGATGAGAATAAACCAAGTTTAAAGAATAAGCTATTTAGACCTACTTTTAACCTAAATAACCACCAATCATGATTCAAATTGAGAGTTAGGATTAAGTTTTTAGTGAAATTAGGCAAAAACAATGATTTCTTGAAGAAAACATCACCTCCAGTCACTGATTCTAAATAAGTACAAAGTTTAATACTGCAAGGAGATAAATGCTGTTATAGCCTATTTAAGAAAATAATGAAAAAAGATACATACCCCAGCTGATGAAATCATGGACAGCCTTCTCCCTTCTTAAAGTGGAGTTGCAGCACTCATCGTAAAGTACAAGAAGAACATCCAACAATGATTCCATACTTGCAGCTTCGCCTCCACTTTCCTGAACTCCATTCAAATAGAGTTTTTCCAGCATTTTCTGCCGGGTTTCCACATCTATCTTAGACATTTTGATTTCCTATTTTTATCACTTTAGTTTAGGAAAGGATGTTAGAGTCTTCTTAATGAACCCAAGAGTAATAACAGCCCCGTGATATTAATACTATCCTAGTAATGAGTTTTCAAAGAATTGAAGATGACAGCACTACAAACATAGGCTTGGGCCGGGTGCTGATGAGCGGTAACATTAGGCCAAACGTTAACTGTGCACACTGCCTTAGATTCACATATCACTGTAGAGTAATTGTTTATTCTTAACGTTGACCTAGGAACTTCAACGAACATGTTTCTTAACGTTTCTTAACGTTGTTACATGTACCATCCCAAAATATTCTAGTTTATTGATTCGTGGATGTCGCGGTAAGTTGACAACAATGCACACCCAACTCTTCATTACTTAGCCTACACTCCTACTTCCTAAGCCTTGCACAAAATAACATTATAAACCTTAGGCTTAACTGAGTTGCCCTCATAGACACACTCCTTCCTTGATTGTAGAAAAACTGCGGCTCCTGGGGAATCACACTGCATTCTCGGTTGTAGAATACTTTTTCTACGGAAATCGCATAAAATGGGTAATAGGATGGTTAGATCACGTAAAATCCACTTTGAATCATGCCAACATGTGTAAGTCAAAAAGTAAATCCAACAGTACAGGAGTACAAATTCTCTGTCACTTGCGGTCTTTTTCCTCCGTAACAACTACTGGTGACTGTTTGTGTGTCATGCATATTGAGTTGTACGCATTTCTGCCTGTTAGGCTAGGCTAGCTGTGGACGTAGGTATGTTTTATGTACATTGATTTGTACTATGTATACTACTTCGTCTGGCTATTCATCCACTGATATATAATAGACCAGACGGCTCCAGTGGAAAGGTATGTGCAATGGCTAATCGAGTCATGTGATTTGTTTGAACAGTTGTTCCATACGGTACCTATTTCTAAGTGTTGTTACCAGTGTGTCCTGACTAACACTGAGGCGTCACAATAACTTGCGAATAGTGAAACACTGACAGATGAAAAGTGAGCAGATTTTTTCGCCTATGTAAGTATGCATGAATGAGTGACGTGACTGCAACATGTTATAATTATTATTTTTGCCATTATTATTTTTCATTTCAATACTCAAGTGCAACTGTTCGGTTATGTAGTTCAATTCTATCTTACCCAGCAGCTAGAGCAAAGTAAATTAAGCAATGGAAAAATGGAAAGACATATGAAAGCGGAGAAGGGTGAGTTCCAAGTTCTGCAAGATTCTTTTGTATTAAAAGCTGCAATATTTGTTCAATCAGAAATTTTAGATGTCTAAATATAGTCTTTTTTTTATTCTTTTTACTATCCCTCAATTAATACTAGTAATGTATTGACGTCTTTGTTTGTATTTGTCTTTCGTGTTACTTTATTACTCTTATTAATTTTATGTTTTAAGTTTTTTGTTACTGGACTTTAAAAAATTAAAAGTTGGAATCAAAACTGAATTCTGGAGTCCAGACATTGCTCACTACATGACTGGGAATAGATATTGCCGGAATTTTAATGCCTGTATTCTTTTCCAAAACCCCTATACTTATCCTAACTTGAGATTTTAGATCTAGCCCTGGCAATTGTAGGGATGTTCGTGGGTTGTGGAGAAAAAAAATTAGGTAAGTACACCCGCGAGGAATTTGTCACATGATCGTGGACGCTTGCAACAATTTACATGATGTAGCTGACAATAGATTGTGTAGGGATAGGTGTCGATGCACGTACAAAACGTCACGAAAATGTAGAGGACGGTATATAATAATTGAACAGCTACATTTCTACGTGAGACGGCGTTTGAGTGAATTGATTAAAGTTTGGACTACAGGCGAGCTACAGGCGTCAGTTGGATCAAGATGAGCCCAATTGGCTTTAATAATTTTAATGATGGCGTTCAAGTTAAATTTCATATTTTGAAATTAATGTTTCCATTTTGCTCATTAAAAAACTGAACTAAATGACAAGTTTCAAAGAACATTTTCCTCGCCTCATAACTTGGCCAATAACATGATCGTGATCCATATTTTACTCTTCTGGACCATAGTGGGTCCACGCAGTAAGAAAACGTCTTCCAATGAAAAACAGGGAAAAGTCCTATGTGTTATCTATCCTTGTGCGTACGTACCCAAGGTCATTGTTCAAATCCTGGAAACAGAAGGCACAGTGCATGTCCCCACTTAAAGTCATTAATGTAGTATTAAATGTAGAATTTCTTAATGTACTCCCAAGCGGAGCGACTATCAATCGGCGCCTATCGAACGAGAAATTTTTGACAAAATTATTTACTAAATCGTAGGAAATATTGGCAGATCCACTTTCAGATTTAAGTCAAGTAGGGGCGCGGCCAAGCCTCATAATTTTTTTAACATACTATGTCTTTGAGGATATAGTCGACTATGTAAGCGGGTCGAATGTCATTATCGATTGGCGCGGAGTGTAGAAGACAAATTTTGGCTATATAAATCCCAAGATGGCCGAGAGAAAAAGCACCCCGGCTGTCCTAAGCTGCATGCACGCAACCTTGAAATGGGAATATTTTGCCTGCAATTTCTCAATTAATGAGACAGACACCGGTCTACGGAAAAAAAA